>WNGS01010533.1:0-19293 GCA_020271785.1 Procambarus virginalis
ATCAAAGGCCAGGAAGCCAGATGCAGACTGGACCGGGAACGTCGTTCCCTCTATGCAGGGAGAATGATAAACTTCATCATGGACAACAAATGAAGAGTCGATACATATCCAAAACGGACTGCTGTGACGGTTCGATCCGAGTCACATAGACACACAATTGACCTAAGCTCCAAATTAACTTTCATACAAATCCAGGAGAGGCAAGGAGAACACGGCCACTCAGGATAATCGAGCGCCCTATCCCCACGCCTGGATTTTTTCATATGCAAATTCCTATAGACGCCTATTGCTGATCACGGTCTAGCATCATGGGCACCCTAGAACAGGCCCATTGTGGTGGATCTCTGGAACTTGTCACAGGATGACACAGACAACGCCAATGAGGAAAGAATGACGACTCTCGTAGGCCTACTTCATGTCTTTCACCGAGACACCTAAACAAGCCCGAGACATGAAACCTGCCAATAATTATCCCGTGGATTATGATTACCAACATCAGAGATGACTATGATAGATGAGCACACCGGTATCCCCACATAGGATTAGGCATGTAGAGCATATATACAGCAGGCCTATGCACTCTGCATCAGGCACTGATCATAGGAAACTCTATATCATTAAGAACTGAGGTAGTAAAGCACGATATCGTAGGACCTCACATTATGGGAGAGCAAGCATAGCAGTACTGGGAGAACGTCAGCATAGATCTATCACAAGAGACGAAGACCAGAGAGAGCACGGACTCGACCTAAGGACGCCCGACACTTTCTAGGCAGCCAGGCATCAAACTAGCCACAGACAGATTAGCACGACAGCTCGCTACATGCCTAATTCCCTTGAGCAGATGTTGCTGACGGATACCCGTCAGCATCTCCAACTGAAGGCACCTCCCCCCTGCATCGTTCTCCACTAAACCACGCGACAATACATGGGTTCGAGAACATGCGACGCCCCTCTGCCTTCATACACGTTGCTGGACCACTATGACGATGGCACTAGTATGCCACGGAAGCCAAAAAACACATCCACGCCTGAAATACTGACCTTCATCCCACGAAATTTGCCTCCTTCCCAGTGCTGTTAGCCACAATGGCTTTAGCCATTCCTTCCGCATAGATCATACTCTTCCTTCCACTTCTTCGCCCGGTTCGCAGCAAGCCACTTTGAATTTCAGTAATGTGACCGTGGTGTTGTTGCACATAAAATGCGGTCAAGAGGAATTACCGGAAAATTAGACAGATGGATCTACAATTCCTGTGGACTAACAGAACCCATGTGTAATAGACGCAAACAAATAAAATCCGGCGATCTCATCAGTCGGAAAGAGCCTCAGTCCCCCTGGGTACGGCTCCAGTACTCAACAGTACTCCAGTACTTTTCTAAATCCTCATATCAGATATAAACAGGAATACCTATAGTACTGTCCATCCTTTGCAGAGACACTAGGATTTTTATGAGATTAGACAAACAAAGAGTGCACGGCAAACCTTCAGGGGGCCGATAGAAAGTTCGGAAAAGTTTTTTCAATGTCAACCATTAATTTTTGACTAGTTGTATATGACACAAAGTGCTGAAAATTGTGTCCCAAGTTTCCGTACGTACGACGTAAATAGAAATGAAGATTTTTTTTTTTATGTTTTTTACACATTTTTAAGTCTACATCTTCAGACCACACGTTTCAGAGCAGTAATAATTCTGTGACACGTTAATGACACAATAGCATATAAAAAGGTTCTGCCTAGTAGATAATTTCAAAAACGTCTTTAGTTTTCCTAAATACAAATTTCAATAGTTCCCCCCAAAAATTATGCAAATTGTCAGTTATTTGGCCGATAATAAAATCAAAATAATAATGAACTAGAGAAAAAAGCTATCTTCCAAATGTAGAGACATGCCCTCCACATATACAATACTGTGTTAAGTTTCATGTAAATTGAATTAAAAATTAATAAGTTTTGTAAACGTTTGTTAATTGAAAAAAAACAGCAATAATAAGTCTACGGTTCTAAAATCTGTGGCTGAGGTTGACATCGGCCAATTTCCTCCAAAATTGGCACCTCTTACAGAAGGAATTACTTATAAGAATAATTTTTTTTTTAACTTTAAATGTTTCTTTCAATAAACTCAATTAAATATTTTTAATATTTGCTATTGTGATGGCAAAGAGTCATAGCTATGATTTCAGTTGAACTTTGTTTGATAATCGTTTTTGAAAATTTTGGCACATCTTCTCCACCTACTTCACCCCCCCCCCCCCCTCCATATTTTTTTCCCATCTTATTTATGCTCCGATGCTGAAAATGGACACGATGAAAAACTTTCATATAGAACTTGTCAAAAAAGTTTGATTGAAATCGAAGAATTTTCCATTTATTATAATTTTTTGGAACCAACCACTCCAGCCGCTTCAATCAGAAGTAAATTCAGTCTTCTATGCGGTACCAGAAATAATACATGTTGTTTAACGACAGATAAGTTTCGGCACCTAGCGCTACGACAAAACATGAATATAAAAAACGGGAACCAAGTGACACAAAAAACTACACCAGTCACACTCGCCTATGACGACGAGATAAGACGGATAGGTCCATATGTATTAAGGTTTTTTTTTGTGTCGGGTTGTTTTGGGCTGATTCCGGAAGATCCTTCATTTAAAGAACGCGCAATAAAAGTAGCCGTCCACAAATTGTACTATGACAATAAAACCGTGACCAGTCGATTGCGATCACACAAGAAGATCCGCATGCACAAGGTCAGACTGCTCACTACGAAGATGCCACCGCTATTTCAATTGTTCCGTCTAGTGCTCTCTAGATGGACAGCAAAGTACTGGCCTAGACACACTTCCATCGGCCACCAGACCCCTTTTCACAAAAGCTGGAGAGAGTTTGGCTGACCTGGATGAGACATGCAGACGATCCTTTTACTCCTAGAATCCACTCAGTAAAATCTAAGCTATTGGGACCGACTAAAGAGCTAAATCTGTATCTATTGAGCGCAGCGGGATAGATAATAATCATTTACACGATGGAAAAACTAGTAGAGGGGCTGGGTCCCAAACCTGCACACAGAAATTTACATCACATGAGACCAGAATGCGTGGCAGGATGTGCCCGAATCACCCCACGCTGAAGGGAAGAGTGGGTGCAGTTGGGTACTGTGAGAGGACCTCTATCAACATCAGAGGCCCTGGAGACTGTTTCAACATGTTGTCTAATACACATAAGGGCATAAACTAATCGACCCTCCCCCCCCCAGTGGTCAAGAGAGAAACTGACAAAACAAGCCATCCAAAAGAATAACTGATCACCCAGGCTTGACTTCTACGTCAGGCTAGAGAGCGGCCACGTCCAAAAGCTGGTTGACCAGGTACAGTAATAGGAGGCTGCACGAGGGACCGGGCCGCAGGGAGCGCTAAGCCGAAAAACACTTCAGTGGAGAAGGAGGCAGATTCGTAGTCATAGGCGACGGGTGCGTCATGTATTGCGCGCGAGATGCTCTTGAGAGAGAGAGAAAAGAGACCACTTGGTCAGCATGCGCACTAGCAAGCACGATCCGAAGACTTGGGAGGCTATGAATTAGACAGTGAGCTTGATGACTTTTATCGTTGATATGCAGGATTAGCGAGAGATCTGGAATTGGGGTCATGATTTGGCACGTGATCTGCGACTTCGGGTCATGATTTATACACAGAGTCCGAAAACTTGTGGTGACATGATTAGCAGGACACCGAAAAACATTTGGTGCAGATTAGCAGTGATCCGAGACTTGGTCATGACTTATCAGTGGATGACCGAGACGTGGCTGGTCATGAATTTAGCAGTGAGTCACCGCGACTCGAGAGGGACACTAATAATCATGACCCCAAACGTCCGCTATGAATTCACTTGTAATCATTGACCCACAAGTCTCGGATAACGGATAATCATTACCCACTGACGTTTCGGAATTCGGAAATTAAATGAACCATCAGTTTGCGTGGATGCTGTCGTTTGATCAACTGACACGTTGGGATAAGTCTCAGATCATGCGAATCATGGACCGCATGTACTCAGATCATGCACTCATGACTCCAAGTCTCAGAATGCAGCGTGATACTGACAATGACCACAAGTCTCGTGAAGCTGTCTAATTCATGACTGTCCATGAGTCTCAGAGTAGCACACGTGCCTAACAGTGGGCCATCCAAGTCGTCATATTACTACTAATCCTGACCTCTTACTTGAGTGTGTTTCGGGGGCTTAGCGCCCGCGCCGGTCCTCAGTCAGGCCACTCATTACTGTACTGGTCAACCAGGCGTTGGACGTTGGCTGTCAGGTCTGAGATGATCGCAGAGCCTTGGTTGATCGGGTATTTCTGTTTGAGTTGTTGTAAGGGTTGTCTCTCTGTGAATCGCTGTGAGTGGGGTCGCGCAGTGTTAGTTATGCCTCGTATTGTGGTGTATGTATGAAGAATGTTGTACAGTCGCGGGGCTCTGATGTTGATTAGAGTTACTGTCTTCTCTAGGCGCGTATACTGAACGGCACTGCTTCTGCTTCAGCGTGGGGTTAGTTCGGCAAGTCCTGCACATGCCTTCTGTTCAGTGTGATAGGATTGTTATTTCATGTGTGCGGGTTTGGACCAGCGCCTCTAGCTGTATTCCATGATTCTAAATTATTATGGTATCTCTCCACTGCCTGCGTCAAGAGAAGACTAGATTTATGTCTTTGAGCGTTTGACCACACATTAGACTTAGATTTTACTGAGTGATTCTAGGAGTAAAGGATCTCTGTGTGCTCTCCAGGTCAGCAATTTCTCCAGCTTGAAAGGGACTGTCATTGTACAGCAGTACACCACTCTAGAGCACGAATAGTCGTCTTAGAAAAATGGTGTTCATCATCCGGGTGGATAGCATCTTGTGGGTTGTCTAGAAGGTTCGTTATCCATCCTGGTTCTTTTTCTTACATGATGTGACGGCCTACGTTATTGCGTTCTTTAAATGAAAGGTCTTCCGACATGAGTACACCTAAATCCTTTACATTGCTTCCCGATCTTATGTTATGAGTTGACTGAGTTTTGTACGTGGTGTCCGTTTTTTATATTTTCATGATTTTCCGGCTAGCGCATGAGCTGAAACTTATCGTCGTTAAACACCACATTATTTTATGTAGCCGATAGATGAGATCCATGATTTACTTCCTGCAGCACCATGCAGGGGGGTGTTGGTGTCCACAAATAATAATAAATGGAAAACTCGTTGATTTCACATACAAACTTTTGCTGACAGTTCAGATGAAAAAGTGTTTTCATCGGGTCCAATTTGACAGAATCGTAGCCTAAATAAGAAGGGAGAACAAAAAATAGAAGTAGGTGTGACAAAATTGGCGACCAAAATTGTCAAAAAACGATTATCAAACAAAACGTGTCAACTGAAAATCATAGCTATGACTCTTGCTATCACAAAGTAGCACCAATATTTAAACAAATATATATATAATTAGTTTAGATTGGAGAAAATATATATATTATTTACAATAAAAAAAAATAAATTATTTCACCTATAAGATGTAGCCTATTGTAAGTGGTGCCAATGTTGGGATGGATAATTGGTTGATGTCCCAATACCTCTAAGCCTACAGATTTTTAAACCTATTAAGACGTATTGAATTGATGGTTTTTTCATATATTAACCTGACACACGTTTATCAAAAACTTTTTCATTTATTTAGTCAATATTACATGAAACTTACAGTTCATGTATATATTATATATATGTGGAGGGATTGTACTTTACAATTTGGAAGATGGTTTTTCTCTAAGTTCGCATTTTTAGTGATTTTTTATATCACGTAGCAATTAAACATGCCATCTTTGATAATTCGTTGGATTGGGAAGACTGTTTGAAAATTTGTATTAGGAAAAAACTAAGACGTTGTTGGACACATTAATCTAATAGCGAACCAGGTTCTATATAGCTAATGTGATCACACAGGAAAGCGTGTCACAGAATAAAGTTATACTCTTCGAAACGTGTTTTTCTGAAGTGGTGAGACTTAAACACAGTGCGCACATTCAAAAATAAAAATAATGTTACATCTTCAATTCTATCTGTATTCCGATAGCAGATTAGCCGGAATAACCATTTTCAAGGAGACAATTTCCGTGCACCTTACTTCAATATAGCTACAACCACACACAGTCAAAAAATAAAATTGCACTGTATGACAGGTCGAACAACTTTTTCAACAGCGAAGACTTTTCCTTAGAGTCGAAACCCCGCGAAGGTTTGCCCAGTGCCTCCGTGTCTGTGCTACCCTACTCCATAAAATCCTACGGTTCTCCTTGCAAACGGACTGACCTCGACCCAAGTACTACTAGGTTCTGTCCTTGTTTATTGTTTATGTCTGATATGAGGATGAGAAAAAGTACTGGAGTACTTGGAGTACTGGAGTACATACCCAGGGGGACTGAGCCTCTTTCCGACTGATGGTCCGGATTTTATTTTGTTGACTCTTACACATTGGGTTCTGTTAGTCAGGAAATTGTAGATCCATCTGTCTATTTTTCCGGTAATTCTTTGAACGCATTTTATGTGCAATAACACCATGGTCACATTTGTCAAAGGCTTTTGCGAAATCTGTGTGAATTACATCAGCGTTTTTTTTTGTCTTCCATGGCATCTAGTGCCATGTCATAGTGGTCCAGCAACTATGATAGGCAAGAGCGTCCTGTTCTGAAACCATGTTGTCCGGGGTTATGGAGATACTGTGATTCCATGTATTTTGTGATCTTACTTCGTATCACTCTCTCAAAGGTTTTTATGATGTGCGATGTTAGTGCTATCGGTCTGTATTTTTTTGCCTCTGCCTTATTTCCTCCTTTATGGAGCGGTGCTCTCTCTGCTGGTTTTAATATATCAGGGATAATGCCAGTATCTAGGCTTTGTCTCCAAAGAATGTGAAGGGCCTACGATAGCGTTTTTTTACAGTTCTTAATGAATATAGAGTTCCATGAGTCAGTGCCTGATGCAGAGTGCATAGGCATACTGTATATGGCTTATTCAAAATCCAGTGGGGATAGGGTGACATCTGATATATGATTTGATGTTGGTATCATATCCATGAAAAATTAATTTGGGTTGTCAATCATTAGTGTGTTTAGTGGCTCGGTGAAAACAGAGTCAGCCTGATTTCTCATTATTTCGCTCATTTCTTTGTTGTCATCTGTGAAAGTTCCATCTCCCTTTCGAAAGGGTCCAATACTAGATGTGGATTTGGTCTTGATTTTGCATAGGAGAAAAAATATTTTGGATTTCTCTATTTCACTGATGGCCTTTTGCTCTCTTTGCCTCTCCTGGGTTTTGTATGATTCTTGTAGCTTTAGTTCAATTGTTTCTATTTCTCTATCTAACCTTCTTCGCCGTTTTTGAGATAGGGTGCGACTCTCAAGTTGTTCCATGATTCGTTATCTTCGCCTATAGAGGGAACGACGTTCCCGTTCCAATCTGCATCTCTTCCTCTTTTTTCTTAAGGGTATGCGGTTTGAACATATTTCTAGTGCAACCGAGCTTATTTTTTCCAGGCACTGGTTCAGGTTCGCATTTTCTAGATGTTCTTCCCAGTTTATTTCTGTGAAGTCTTTGTATATTTGCTCCAAGTTTATCTGTTAATTATTGAAGTTGAATTAGCTGAAATCTCCTCCATCGAGAATCGGGATTGGTTTTGAAGGTCTATTCCCCATGCTAGTCAGAACTTCAATTAAGTTGTGATCTGAGTAACAATTATTTGTAATCATTATGTTCTGGATCAATTCATCATTATTAGTGAAAATGAAGTCCAGCGTGTTCTCCTTCCTAGTTGGTTCTACTGTTTGCTGGTTTAAGGCAAACCTGTCGCACATCCGTAGCCGGTCATTTGCATGTGCCTGTTCATTTAGGCTACTTCCTGAAATTCTCTCTGATACAACCGTATCAGCAATGGTCTTCCATATCAGGTGCAGTAGGTTGAAGTCTCCAAGCACGATGATGTTTGGGGCTAGATTTGTGAGGTTTTCCAAGCAGTGCTCTATTTTCATTAGTTGGTCTTTAAACTACTAATGATTTGCCTCCGGTGACTTGTATACAAGGACAATAACTACATTTAAGATCACTATTTTGATTATCAGCACTTCCACCATATCATTTGTGGTGTTTAACAGCTCAGTACAGATGAGTGTGTCCTTGTTATAGAGGCTGACCCCACCCTGTAGCCTGTATTTCCTGTCACATCTGTAAAGATTGTACTCCGAAATCCATATTTCACCTTCATGGTAGTACTTGGTGCGAGTTTCCGTTAGGGCTGCAAACACTGCGTTTGCCTCATGTAAGAGGCCGTCTATGAAATGCACTGTGTTACATTTACGTGTTTTTATACCCTGAATGTTGGCAAATACAAATGATGTTATGTTTGTGGAAGTGCTGGATGCTTTGCTTGATGTTAATATCTGAGGCTCTGGAAAGGAGGTCACTGTGTTTGCGTCCTCTTCAGCATTTGACCGAGTTGATGGGTAGAGTCTGGACATTTTTAGCCATTCTTCTCCTCCTCCTCTTGCTAAAAAATCATCCTGGTAAATAGTGTTGTGGTTGCTTTCATCGAAGTGGTTTGTCTGTCTTATTCGCTTGGTACCTTTTATATGAAAAGCTGGACATTGTGTGTTGAAACATTCATTCTTATTTAAAGAGTTCTTGCACAGTTCTGGGTGAAAGAGATTACAGGTTTTGGTACATTTACCTGTACTAAGAAGGGTCCTGCACTTTCTGGGATGATCATATTTACATAGTCCATTTGTTCTCCCTGATAACCCATGCTTACAGATACCCCATTTATAATATCGGCAGATTTTGGGTCCTTCTTTTGTTTGTCTCAAAATCCATGGCACCTATATCGTGCCCGGTTCAGGCGCCGATACCGCGCCCGACCCTGTCCGGCGCCAGCATAGCATCCGGCCTCTCTTGAGGTTATCTTGAGATGATTTCAGGGCTTTAGTTTCCCAGCGGCCCGGTCCTCGACCAGGCCTCCACCCCCAGGAAGCAGCCCGTGACAGCTGACTAACACCTAGGTACCTATTTTACTGCTAGGTAACAGGGGCATACGGTGAAAGAAACTCTGCCCATTGTTTCTCGCCAGCTCCCGGGACCACAATATCACAAGTCCAGCCTGCTGTCCGCTCGACCGACTGGCTCCCTGAGCCGCCTCAACGCCTCGACGCCAACGTCGTATCCGGCCCTGACGCCAACGTCGCATCCGGCCCTGACGCCAACGTCGCATCCGGCCCCGCCGCCAACGTCCCAGCCGGCCACGCCGCATTGTCCCATCCGGCTCCGCCGCCAACGTCGCATCCCGGCCCCGCCGCCAGCGTCACATCCTGCCCCGACGCGTGCTGAGATGTAACTCCAATTCTGGTTCTGCCTGGGTGTCCTTGACAATTTGTTTGAAAACATTAGAGATTTCCGTGCAGGCAGTTAGAAGTGATTCTCTGTGCTCTGCTGGGGTTTTATTCAGAATTGCGATCATCTTCAAGACAGTAATATTATCCTTTTTGTAGAACAAGTACACCGAGTGGTCTCTGGGACCAATACTCCTGGCATTATTTGACATGTTGGCACATTTACTGTGTATGGCTGTTGAACATAGTTGGCACTGGAAGCACTGGTGGTAATCTACTTCTTTGTTGCATTTTGTGCACATCTTTACTAAAGGCATTCTGACCATAATGTTTCTGGTCAGTGGCGGTGGTGGTAGACAGTGACCAGTGGTTGTTGACCAGTGGTAAAGGGGAGGGGGGGGGGGAGCGACCCTTCACAGCCTACCGAGTGTGTACACAAGCCTCGTGGCCCCCTAAACACAGTCTGGTGTTTTTGTTGCCTCACTATTCACTGAATTATACATTCCAAATTTTCCACGTGACAGTTTACCTACACTTTCAAGCCTTTATGTCTGTTTTGTTACCGTTCACTATTCACCGTATCACTGTTCACTGCAGTCTAAGTATACCGAGGTAAGTATATGTAGACTTGAGCCTGGTGTAGGCACTACGGTCCCACGTGAGCTGGTGAGAGGTGGTTATTCTCTATTAAACACAAAGTTCTAATGGCTTCACTGTATTTTTTTCCCGAAATGTAGTTTTACACCTTGTGATAACTATGATCCATGTTCCATCACTGTAACACTAATATGTCCGAATATATTGAAGTTTATTCATGGAGCGCGCAAACCCCACGTCCCTCCCACGCACAGACAACTTACATAGTCATAGTTACATACATAGTCCATTTGTTCTCCCCGATATCCCATGTTTCCACATACCCCATTTATAATACCGGCAGATTTTGGGTCCTTGTTTTGTTTGTTTCAAAAACCCTGGCGCCAATATCACGGCCGGTTTAGGCGCCGATACTGCGCCCGACCCCCAACGTCGCGTATGACGCCAACAGAGCATCGGCCCCAGCGCCAACATTGCATCCGGCACAGGCGGCAAAAACTCATCCGGCCCCGACGCCAACATTGCATCCGGATCCCGGCGCGCTGAAATGTAGCTGCAATTCTAGTTCTGCCTGGGTGTTCTTGAGAATTTGTTTGAAAACATTGGAGATTTCCGTGCAGGCAGTTAGAAGTGATTCGCTGTGCTCTGCTGGGTTTTATCCAGAATTGCATCATCTTCAAGACAGTAATATTACCCTTTTTTGCAGAACCAGTACACCGAGTGGTCTCTGGGACCGATTTTGCTGGCATTATTTGACATGTTGGCACATTTACTGTGTATGGCTGCTGAACATAGTTGGCACTGGAAGTTCTGGTGGTAATCTACTTCCTTGTTGCATTCTCTGCACATCTTTACTAAAGGCATTCTGACCATGAAGCTCCTGGTCAGTAGTGGTAATAAGGCAGTGGACCCATGATTGTTGACCAGTGGTAAAAGGGAGGGGGGCGACCCTTCACAGACTGTATTCTAAAATAAGTGCTGAACCAACCGGGCTGTGGTGGGTGTGTGGGCCTGCGGGCCGCTCCAAGCAACAGCCTGGTGGGCAACAGCCAGGCTTGACTCTCACAAGTCAAGCCTGGCCTCGGGCCGGGCTTGGGGAGTAGAAGAACTCCCACAATCCCATCAAGCAGGTATAACAGCCTACCGAGTGTGTACACAGGTAAAGCCTCATGGCCGCTATACAGTCTGCTGTGTGTTACCTCACTATTCACTGAATTATGCGTTTCAAATTTTCCACGTGGCAAATTTTCCTACACTTTTAAGAATTTATGCCGGTTGTGTTACCGCTCACTTTTCACCATATCACTACTTACGAGTATCATACATTTCTCCCAATACAGGGAGTAGTATGACACATTTCCCACCATACAGTGAGTAGTATCATACATTTCTCGACCATACAACGAGTAGTATCATACATTTCTCGACCATACAACAAGTAGTATCATACATTTCTGACCATACAGAGAGTAGTGTGACACATTACTCACCATACAGAGAGTAGTACGATACATTTCTTACCATACAGAGAGTTGTATGACACATTTCTCACCATACAGAGAGTAGAATGACACACTTCTCACCATACAGAGAGTAGTATGACACACTTCTCACCATACAGAGAGAAGTATGACACATTTCTCACCATACAGAGAGTAGTATGACACATTTCTCACCATACAGAGAGTAGTATGACACATTTCTCACCATACAGAGAGAAGTATGACACATTTCTCACCATACAGAGAGTAGTATGATACATTTCTCACCATACAGAGAGTAGTATGACACACTTCTCACCATACAACGAGAAGTATGACACACTTCTCACCATACAGAGAGTAGTATGACACATTTCACACCATACAGAGAGTAGTATGACACATTTCACACCATACAGAGAGTAGTATGACACATTTCTCACCATACAGAGAGTAGTATGATACATTTCTCACCATACAGAGAGTAGTATGACACACTTCTCACCATACAGAGAGAAGTTGCTGACTATGAGCTGAGGACATCCAACATGGCGTATGTGTCTGAGAAGATGACTCTGCTGAGTGACTTTGACCACATGCTGAGAGAGAAGTTTCTCACTTCCTGCAAGACTGTCAACTTTGATGAGGACGAGGCGGTGCGTCAGGAGATCAACACCGCTGTGGAAAAGGAAACAAATTCACGCATTAAGGACCTCATTCCTCAAGGTAAGACGTTGTAATATGTTAAATGTTCAGCTAATATAAAGTAATATTATCAGAAATTAATATATGTAGATATATCTGATATACTTGAAGCCTGTCGCTGATGCATCATCCTATATTGTGCCGGAGTGTCTGTGTTGCCAGCATTGTTGTCAGTACGACCACTGGTCATGCTGTAAGTGGGTAGAGTATGGGCACTGGTCATGCTGTAAGTGGGAAGAGTACGGGCACTGGTCATGCTGTAAGTGGGAAGAGTACGGGCACTGGTCATGCTGTAAGTGGGTAGAGTACGGGCACTGGTCATGCTGTAAGTGGGAAGAGTACGGGCACTGGTCAGTAGTAGGGATGTCAGTCCAACGTCCTCTTTTCATCGGGAAAAGAGGACGCTGGACTGTCGAGTTTCCAGTTAAATTAGGGAAGAGGACGGTGGATTTTGTTTTTATTAATACACGAGGTACATCTGCATTAGTGCAGCTACCCTAGACTATATGAAGGAGAGTACAGTGTGTCAAAAAAGGTTACTACGTGATTGTGGGGGTTTGCTTTTTTGCTTTCACGACTGCAATGCGTACGTCGCCAATGTACATGTGGCAGACGCTTCACGAAACTGTTGGAATTAGCAGAATAGAAAATATGAGAGCAACCGTACAGGGCCTGGGAGCAAGGTCGAGTTAGAGTCCTTGAGGGTCTCTTCTCAGACTAGCCTCACCTGGTCCCGCTCCACGTTGATCGTTGGAATCTCCTCAAAGAATTTAACACTTTAAGGGACTCCTAGGATCCTCATCACATTTTTAGTTTAGTGACTTAGGCAACTCGGAGTTGAAGACTCTTAGAGCTGAAGGCTTGAATAATATTGGCAGTATTCAGAAGTGGTTCAACGGCAACACCGCATAAAGCTTAACAGTAGTTTATTTACTAACTTAACCACTAATACACAGCGTGCTTGATTTACTTTAGATTGGCGTCAGCAAAGCTATGGTTGCATTAGCGACACTCTTGACGTCTGGCTAAACGACTCGTATCCACTCGTGGAGAAACACCTAACTTAACACAGTTGACAGCCAATCATTAACACGGCAACCTAACTGCCGGTATGCAAAGGGATCACAAGAATTCCAACCGGATACTCGGTAATGATGATATGCAATAAATCACAAAGGCACTGTCAATGGGAGAGGCAATAACATGCACAATAATATTATCACACAATACTAAATGTGTGGTGTATGTGAAGGTCACATTCACAGACCAGTGAAATGCCGTGATACCACACAGATAACCACGCATTCACCGTCGATTCACCTATAACCTGTGACAGGTATAAGAAGGTGAGAACTGTGGTTGATACCTCAGATCAACACAGACACAATAAACAATGACAAGATCTTGTACTTACAGATAAGGTACCTTTCCTTACTCACTCACTCACTCACTCAGACACATGTATGCAAGAACTCGTAGGTGGCCTGACAGCTGGTTTCGCTCGTAGACACAGAGGGTACTTGCAGTAGAGCGTGCTGTATGCATAACAGACAGACACACTCACACACACTGGCACTGGCGGTGAGTAAGGTGGTGACGTCACGTAGTAGTGAGGGCGGTGGCGGCTGTGGTACCATGCACTACACTGTACACTGTGGTACAGGTACACTGGTAAAGTCACACACAGATTACTTAGGCGGCGGCACTGCCTTAGTTCACTCTAAGTCACTCACAACGATCTTTGTCACCAGGGGTTACCTGATACCAGCCTGTTTCGCTCTGGAGATTTGTCACTTTAGGCTTCTGAACAATATACTCACACTCGTGATTCTGGGCGAGTGTGTGGTATATCGCAAAGACGCTGAGTTAACTTGACGGTGAGGAATAGAGGGTGTTCAGTCTATTGGCCGATAGACAGAACAGCTACACGTCCTCTGAGTTTGGTCTCCCTCACGTGAGTGATTTTTCCTGAATGATTTTTCAGGGCATCTTGTGGGCACGCAACACAAAAAGTGTTACAATGTGACCAATAGCATTGCAGCAAATGAGCGGGAACAAATCATATTGACCGTTCGATGATCAGTAGGAGAGGTGACGTCATGAACACGTCACGAACACGTCAGAGCTGTTATTCACCATCGCGCCGGTTGACCCCAGAGGTCAGACAGTCGCTGGCGTCTCCCCTCTACTCTCACGCTCCTCCAGGCAATGTACTCACTGACCCTTTTGGTGGCCAGTATGCTTAACTCCCTGTATCTACTTCCTGCCTGGACATATGGCGGCCTCCGAATTATAAAAGTGTTCCTGGTTAAGTGGGCATTCTGGAGATACCCAACATGCCAGGTCACTATCCAGGATTAAGAGGGATAGGCTTGTGCACGAAGGTTTGTGCACTGTGCACTGCAATGCCATTCAAGTCAGCTGTGGGAGAATCTTGGGAGACATACTCTCACAGTGATGCTATAAAATCCCCATGACGGTTGACTGTAGAGGGTTCCTGGTAAACTCTACGGCCAAATTTTGTTTGTGTTCAAAATCATGCGTTTTTCAAAGACCATTTTCTGAGAATATGTTCTTTGAAGTTTGTTAAGAGTTCTTAGGGGGAAATTTCAAAATTTTTCAGAGTTCAGATTTTATAAAAATATTTCAGAGTTCATATTATCATAGGAGTTTATTTAAGAGTATATGACCAAAATTTGAAAAAAGTCCATTTTCAGAGAATGTTGTCATAGAAGTTTTGTTAAAGAAAACAGACATCTTAGCCATGACTTTTAGTTTTTATATCTACTTGTGGCTGTTATCGTGTAAAGACCGAAATTGAACAGAGACCAGTTTAAGCACCGAAAATTATTCAGAGACCATATGAAGACCGATTTTCTTCAGAGTCTATTTAAGACAGATTATTTTAGACTCATATATTGTCAGAGTCCATTAAAGACAGAAAATCAGTAAATTCGTCAGTGTCCAGTAAAGACCGAAAATTAGTGAGAGTCCAGTAAAGATCGAAAATTAGCCAGAGTCCAGTTCATGACAAAATTATTCAGAGACCATTTTCAGAGCAATTTTCATCAGAGTCCAGTTTAAGCCCCAAAATTCGTCAGAGTCCAGTTCAAGACAAAAGTTAGTCAGAGACAATTTTAAGACCGAAATAATTCAGAGTTTTACTTACACATTTATTTACAGTAACTTTTCAATTTACTTACTTACACGTTCTTAAAGAGTTCTTATGGAAGAAATTCAAATATTATCAGAGTCCAATTGAGACTCAAAATTTTTTTCAGAGTTCAGTTTTATGAAAATATTTCAGAGTTCATATAATCATAAAAGTGTATTTAATTGTGTAAGACCTAAATTTGAAAAAGACCATTTTCAGACCAAAATTTGTTAGAGACCGCATTTATAAGTGTAGTTTCGCTACTAACAGCCCAATGTTAGCCCAATTCAAATCAGTCATATTTCGTATGTAGTAAAATAGATCAAGTCAATAAGCAAGTTCCAGCCCCTGTCCCCCACCTTAGTGTTCTTGGCATATATTCAATACGAACAGTCTAATCCCCTGAAATTTTAAACAGTCATTTTTCAGACGTAGTAAATCAAATCAAGTCAGTAAGCAAGCTCCAGCTCATGTCCCCGACTTACTATATTTCCGTAACGTCTTTACTAAGTCCAATCGTACTGAAATTTTAAACCGTCATATTTCAAACGTAGTACAATATGACAATTTAGTTACCGAGCTCCAGCTCTCGTCCTCGGCCTTAGTTTCCTCTCGTATCTTCGTTAATAACCCATCAATTTTCCTGAAATTTGAACCCCTCATACTGCTGTGTAAATTAAGAAAAACACAGTTAACAAACTCTCCTCCTAGGTTAGGTAATTTATGTTAAGTTATATTAGGTTAGGTTGGGTTAGGTTATGCAAGTTATGTTGAGTTAGGTTAGGTTGGGTTGGGTTAGGACAGGTTAGGTTATGGAAGTTAAATTAGGTTAGGTTAAGTTAGGATAAGTTAGGTAAGATGCATTAAGTTAGGATAAGTTAGGTTAGGTCAGTTAAGTTAGGATAGGTTAGGTTATGCAAGTTAAGTTAGGGTAGGTTAGGTTAAGTTAGATTATGTAAGTTAGGTTAGGTAAGTTACATTATGTTCTGTTAGTTAGGTTAGGTTAGGTAAATTTGATTAGGTAAGTTACATTGGTTAGGGGAGGAATAGGATAAAATAGATTAGGTTAGGTTAGATATATATTTTAACAGAAGTGCAAGTTTGACATGAAAAGCCAAACTAGTTATATTTTGGAGAGATATTTTTATATCTGAGGTTGTCTTAGAGAACAACATGATGTTTTAGAGAACAACTTTGATGACTGAGATATATCCCCGTAACGTCTATACCTAACGTCATCCCCTGAAATTTTAAACCGTCATATTTTCAAACGTAGTAAATAGACAATTTAGTTACCGAGCTCCAGCTCTCGTCCTCGACCTTAGTTTCCTCTCGTATCTTCGTTAATAACCCATCAATTTCCTGAAATTTAACCCCATACTTTGTAATAATAAATAAGAAAACACAGTTAACAAACTCTAGCTCCTGTTCCCTATCTTAGTTCCGTCTCATATCTTCGTTAATATCCCAGAACATTTTCCTGAAATTTTAAGACCTCGCTACTTGTAAATGAGCACAGTAAAGAAAAATACAATTACCAAGCGTCCAGCTTCTTCCCCCCTAACCTTAACCTCTCTCATATTTCTAATGAATAATTTCCTGAATTAAACCCTTTTCAGCGAATAAGAAAAATTACCGATCATTTCTTCCTCAGCCTTTAGTCCTCGTATCTCTTGTTAAACAAATCCCGATTTAAAACTGCTATTTCAGACATAAGTAATAGTAGACTCAAACATTTACCAGACCATTTCTGTTCCTTTCCTAGTTCGCTCTGCATCTTACTTCAATCCAAATCCACGAGATCTCTTAAAGAAATTTAAAACTAGCTCATTCAGCCATGCAGTAAAATAAGCAAGGCAAATTACCGAGATTTCAATTTGCTCCATCCCCTCCTTAGTTCGACTCCCTGTAAATTCACTAAATCCCCCCCATGCCAAAGTCCCTAAGATTTAAAACCCAACTACATTTCAGACCCCTGTAAAATAAATAGAAAACAAATTAACAGAGTTCCAATTACTCTGTCCTCCGATTTTAGTTCATCAATTAATTCGGATCAAGTAGCCTCTCCAGTCATATCAAAGTAAACATCGATGACCTGTAATAGCCCTAGGTTTACTCAGCTATGAAATAATCACAACGATGCTACATATTCATGCGGTCAGATCACACCTTACCTTTTGTTTACTCAACAAAGAATAATCACACTTTCAGAAATCACACCCCTTTCCCTCCATTTCCCCCGTCTCCCACACCCTTTGTCTGTACTCTCCACCACACCTTCCTTTTCTTTCCCCCTTACCTTCTCATCCCTTACCTACCCCATTCGATCTTGCCCATGTCCCAACCTTATCCAAACCCTTCAATAATCGTATTTGTATATTTTATCTATATTCAATGTGTTCTTTGACACACTCCTATGTTTTGTGTTCACTCCATGTTCTAGCAAGTGTTCCAGCCATGTTCACGTTTCATATTCTTCTCACCAGTTTTTCCATTTTCCACTGTGTTTTTGTTGCGCATTTTTACCTGTATGTTCACGTGTTCTTTGTATCGTTGTTCCATGTTACGATCTACAGTGTTCATTGCTGTACACCAATCGTTATATTAAATCATGTTCTCATTATTCTTAGCATTCATTCTCTTCACAAGTCATATTTCCCGCAATACACTGTTTTCATCTCAGTCTCGTTCATGTTCTTCTCACAAGTTCCCCTCATGTTCTCGCAACGATTATTCTACAAGTTCACTAGTTCATTCTTTGTATTCCCATATTCTCTTGTCGATGTTTTCATTTCTTTGCAAGTTCATATTCCCTCGCATAGTTCACTGTGTTCATCGCTTCAGTTTTCATTCCTTCACTTTTTTTAAAATCAAATGTACCAAGACATTCTTTTCTTAACGTTCATTAACTAAAACATTCGCACATTCAACTAAAAACATAGTCACTTCGTCATTTCTCAACTAAACTTGTTATCCAATCAACTAAAAAGATAGTCTAGATTACACCTCGTTCAACACTGTTCTTAACTAAAAGATCTTTCTCTTAGCTAAAAAATTGTCAAAGGAAACTTTCCAACAATGATCATAACTAATTAGTCCATCGTCAATCAACCACGTTCATCATTTTTTTAACTAAAGTATTATCGTCAATCAACCTGAAAATAGTCGGGATTAACCTCGTCCAATATTGTTTTTTACTAAGTAACCTGGTTCACTTCGCAAAAATAGTCAAATGTAAAATTCTTTCGTACTTTCTCAACAGCCCATTATGTTTTGTCAGTAAGACAAAACTGCCAAAGATTCTTAATCGCTGTTCTAATTAACATGATATATACTTTGTAGAGCGACAAAAAAATAGTCCTGTGTAGTCCTCTTTCCAACACTGCTTCTTAACTTAAACTAACACTTTCACTTCGATACAAATAGTGCGAATGGAAATTCTTCTCCCACTGCTCGTAACTAAAATTATAGTGTGTTAATAAGAAATATAGTCAAAGACACCCTTAGACATCAAAGACAACTCTCAAGACATCAAAGACACTCTTCAAGACATCAAAAATACTCTTCGAGACATTAAAGACATCAATGACACCACGCAAAGACGTAAAACTTCTACTCATGTCACTAGCAAAACAAGTTATTCTGAGTCATTAAAAGGTTTCTCAGTCATCAAAGGTATTCTCCAGAGTTATTCAAAAGTTATTCTCAGATCATCAAAGGTAATTCTACTCACTTTCGTCTTAAAGTTTTCCACTAATCACAAAAGTTTGTTCTCTAAGACATCAAAGTTATTCCAGTCATAAAAGGCTTCTCACCTCTGCAAAAGTTGTTTTGTAAGTCACTTCGTTATTCAGAGAAACTTTCTAAGACATATGCGTTCATCAAAGTTATTCTCAGAAACATCAAAAGTTATTCTGAGAGCTATCAAAAGTTAATCTCAGAGCATCAAAGGTA
>WNGS01010534.1:0-14633 GCA_020271785.1 Procambarus virginalis
GGGCGCCTTGGTACCGCTCTGTCCTCCTCTTTTCAGCAATACGAAGGTGTGCCCCAGGGTAGTGTTCTGAGCACTACTCTCTTTCTGGTTGCCCTCAATGGTTTTCTTTCCTCTCTTCCTTGAGGTGTCTTCTCCGCTCTCTATGTCGATGATCTTACCTTTGCTGTCAGGGTGGTGATTCGCCTCTCCTTCAACGCCGGCTTCAACTTGGATTGCTGCCGTGTCGTCTTGGGCCACCGATCATGGCTTAAAGTTCTCTACTTCTAAGACTTGTCCATGTCTTTTACTCTGAAACGGGTCGTTCTTCGTCCCTCTTTGTCACGTTATGGTCACCCCATTGAGTACAAAGATTCCGCGAAGCTTTTGGGTTATTCCTTGACACTCGTTTGTCTTGGTCTCCCCATTTCTCTTACCTCCCTGTTGAGTGCCTCTAAGGCCCTTACCCTCCTTAGAGTATGTCCCCATACTACTTTGGGAGCGGATAGGCGCGCTCTCCTTGCTTTGCATTCCTCTCTCGTCCTGTGTACGCTGGATTATGGTTGCCGTGCTTACTCGTCTGCTTCTCCTTCTACTCTTCGCCGTCTTGATGCTTTGCACCATACTGGGCTGCGCCTCAGTTCTGGTGGCTTTCGTTCGACTCCGTCCTTAGCCTGTATGTTGGACACTGGCTTCCTGTCTCTCAGGACCGCCGTGATAGCTACTGTCTTCGCTATCTTGCGGGTTCCTTACAACAGCTTCCTCTCGCCTGTGTCGTGCTTTAAGTTTTGCCCCTCCTGCGGTTCTGTTAGTCCCTCACACCTCCCTTTTGCTTCCGTTATCTCGCTTACAGGATTCTGTTCCGTTCGTGTTTCTAATGTTTTCTCCTCTGTTCCTTCTTTGCCCCCGTGGAGAGTCCCCCTTCCGCAGTTTTGTACATCCTTGACCCGCGTCACTAAAGCTTTTACCCCTCCTACGGTTCTAAAACCTTATTCCTTGAACACTTTTTTGTCACTCCCGCTCCGTTTCTGTCATCACCGGGGTCTAAGTCTGCGGACGGTGGTTGGCTACTCTGTTGTTTTTCCTGATCGCACTTGTGTCGCTTACCTCCGAGAGTACATCTTTACAGCAGAATTTTATGCTGTTCGTCTCGTGTTTTCCCGGTGTCAATCCTCGTTTGTGTGGTGGTAGATGACTCTCGTAATGCCCTCATGGCGTTATGGTTCTTTACTCCGGTCCACCCGGTGGTTGTCGAGATTCACACAATGGCTGTTTCTATCTCCAGTAAATATAAGTCTGTGCATTTTGCTGGGTTCCCAGGCATGTTGGCGTCTCTTTAATGAGCGTGCGGATGCTGTTGGTAGGAAGCTTCCGCGCTTGTCCCATCTCCCGTAAAAGTATCGTTAATCGGACTTTTACGCAGTTATTCATGCCTCCATGCTTGCCCGCTGGCAGAGTTGTTTGGTAACAAACTGCATACTCTTAAGTCGTGTGTCCCAGTGGCCTTCCTCGTGCCACCGGCGGTGGGTAAATGGCTGTGGGTAGGTTACGTATTGGCCATACCCGTTTAACTGTGGGTGAGTTAATGGAGCGCGCTCTGCTTATTATTGTCCACATTGCATTGTCCCTCATATCCTGAGTTGCAGGAGGACGTGTGTGTTTGTTTCAGACAGTCCTCCGCGGTCGCTTATCCCTCGATAGAATTTTTGTGGACTGATAGTTTTGATATCGTTCGCCTCGTGCGTTTCTGTTCTCGTATTGGGATCCTTGATGTTTAGCGCCCTCTGATTATGGCGCACATTTGGTGGTGCTACATAGCCTTCCCGGTTTGGTGCGTTCCATTGATAAGCAAGTCATTAAATATTATCTCGTGAAACAGTGTTGCCATGATAGACGACCCAAATGTGTGGGTGGTGAAAGAATGGAGGCGTGAAGTTTTGTAAAAGGTTTGAAATGAATGTTATGGAAGGTGTAGAGTAATTATATGTTGAGCGACTTAGTATGTGGGGTTGTAAAAGACCTATTGTTGTACACAAGAAAGGCGAATTAATCGTTGCGTGGTTATATAATTGAATGTTAGAAAAGTAGAATTGATATTGTGCAATCCATTGGTGGTGTTGTAAGGACGTAATTACGAAAGATGTACTGAGATCATGTTCTTGTTTCAGATTGAGGTACTGAGGACGAAGTGTGCATGTAGCAGGGGCTATGGTGAGGCCGTAACTTGATATGATCTATCAAGACTTGATTAGAATCTTCCCATGGAGTACCTGTCTAAAGATAAATATTGAAAGATTACGAGTGAAAGAAATGAGCATGTAACCGGGAGAGTTGAAGGAAGTAATAGAACCAGAAATGGATAGTATCTGTAGACCTACGACTCTCCTCTTCACAGAGTGATCAGTTGATGAAGAAAAATGTTGTGCTGGGGCAGGATTTTACAGTATCAAGCATGGAGCTTACTGGGGCATGAATAGTGGGTGCTAAACTTTGCCAAAAGATTTATATGCCCTGAAGGAGGGAATAAATTACATAAATATAATAGACATGTCATGACTGATAGAGTAAATGATGGTTCCAGACATTGTTATCCAGTCAGCAGAGAGAGAATATACAAATCCTCACCGGAAATGGACATATAGGAAAAAGGCAGAATCGAGGGGTGTCAATCACCGTATATTGGATACCCAGTCACATTTGAATAGATGGTAATGAAAAGGGAGACTCGCTAGCAAAACTGTCACTGCTCTACAGGTTCAAATACCTTCAAGTTTCTCACATATAAAGGATGAAATGAAGAAAATATTGTCAAGTATGAAACGTCGCCACAGAGGCAAAGTAGTGGAAGGAAGATCCACTGGGATATGTTACGAAAAGGCACTGGTTATTCGTCTTTGAAGCGTGGCAAAAAGATATCCATAGACATTGCAGTAGCCATACACATTTGCCTACAATTGCTGCTGGGAGGTAATGAAGCCAATAGTTAGTGTCACATCTGTGAAATAGGAGAGGAGGTGGGACTATCGCACTACTTACTGGAATGTGAAGGTTACCTTGCCTTCCCGGTTTGTTGCCTTCTTTTGAGAATAGTTAGTTGAATGTGAAGGTACTGAAGCCCTGCACATGGAACTCAACATTAATGTAACAACAGGGCTGCATATTCCACCGCGACTACAATAAGGCATTGATGAATGTGACTCATTAGTGAGCATTCTGCGTGTACATCCGGCACGAAGATAATAAAAAAAGAAAAAAGTGCACTAAAACAGAAGCTATAAATAATGGGAAAAGAAATCGCTCCTCCATTTGAAACTTGGACGCAAATATCCCAAGAAGGTTATCATGTATAAGTAAGAGACATGTTACCCGAGAAAGCATAAGTAGCATAGTGTAGAGGTGATGCAGAGTTTGGTGTGGGACAAGAGTAAAATAAGTGTTCCCAAAATGAGTTAAATGTAAGCCGCATAATTGGAAATATGTAGTAGATATGACTAATGATTTGTAAATATTTATGTATAATTAAATGGTACTTTGAAATATGTTGTTAATAATTGAGTTACCTGAAAAGATAACAGAACGTAACCGTGTTAAAAAGAAAAGCGAGTATAGTAAATTAACTTTAAATAAATCACAGGGTTCTCACTTCAGAAACGAATGTATGGGGAAAATAAATGTAAGAGCTCCATAATTAGACAGACATACTGTGTCAAGACAACATTTCCAGAGTATCGTACATAGTGTATGAAAACATACTGTGAATTAGGAAGATGGGTTGCAGCAGTAATATATGCATGACGGACGTACCTTAGATGTAAGGTGGTGTCTAAAGATAGTTGATATGTTGATATATAAGGCGTGGATAGGCTCCCCGGCTTTGTACGTTATTTTGATAATGACGTAAGTAGTTGAAATGTCATTGGGCGGGAAATTTAATAATGGTGGGTAGTGTGACGGATGGGTTGAATGTTGCAATTGGCAGAATGTCAAGGTGACGTAATTCCTTTGTTTGTAAAAGTATGAAACATTGTCATGTCGTCTGCTAGAAGTGGTTAGGAGTATTGTTTGGAAAAAAATAGTGTAGTAGGTAATAAAATTGAGTTTCGTAATCATTGTGTGATGAGTTGGCCTTCCCAGAAAATGTTGTAATATTTCCGTCCGTTATAACGTTAGTATTCAATATTGCAAAGCAAAGAACACTGTTAAAAAATGAATATGATTTTAATAAATGGCATTGGAAAATAGTAGAATCATGGTATTGAAGAATAGTAATATTAATTAGTATTCGCTGTTTAAAACTGTTCAAAGTGACTACTCTTGTGTGCAAAATTGAATAATCCTATTAAATCTTTAGTATTGTATTCAACAGTATTAAATACTGTTTTGTTTGTTTCTCCTTACGATTAAATAGTAATCAATAATATTGAAAATAGTAATCAATATTGAATACTAATCAATATTGAATACTATTCAATATTCATTAGTATTCATATTGAATAGTATTGAATATAATGAATATTGAATAATAATCACTAGTATTGAATAGTATTCAGTATTGAATAATATTCAATACTATTTAATATTAATCAATATTGAATAGTATTCAATATTATTCAATACTATGGAATATTATTAAATATTGATTAATAATCAATATTGAATAATATTCAATATTGAATAGTATTCAATACATTGCATATTGAATACAAATAAATATTGAATAGTATTTATTAATACTATTCAATAGTATTGATATTATTCCATAGTATTCAATATTGAATAGTATTTAATATTCATACTATTCAATATTAAATACTATTCAATATTGAATAATATTCAATATTGAATAGTATTCAATATTGAATAGTATTCAATAGTATTCATTCAATATTGAATAGTATTCATTCAATATTGAATAGTATTCATTCAATATTGAATACTATTCAATATTGAATACTATTCATTCAATATTGAATACTATTCATTCAATATTGAATTCATTCAATTGAATAGTATTCATATTGAATAGTATTCAATATTGAATACTATTGAATAGTATTCAATATTGAATACTATTCATTCAATATTGAATTCATTCATTGAATAGTATTCAATATTGAATAGTATTCAATATTGAATACTATTGAATAGTATTCAATATTGAATAGTATTCAATATTGAATAGTATTCAATATTGAATACTATTCAATATTATTGAATACTATTCAATATTATTGAATACTATTCAATAGTATTGAATACTATTCAATAGTATTCAATATTGAATAGTATTCAATATTGAATAGTATTCAATATTGAATATATTCAATATTGAATAGTATTCAATATTGAATAGTATTCAATATTGAATAGTATTCAATATTGAATAGTATTCATATTGAATAGTATTCAATATTGAATAGTATTCAATATTGAATAGTATTCAATATTGAATAGTATTCAATATTGAATAGTATTCAATACTATTCAATATTATTGAATACTATTCAATATTATTGAATACTATTCAATATTATTGAATACTATTCAATATTATTGAATACTATTCAATATTTGAATACTATTCAATATTATTGAATACTATTCAATATTATTGAATACTATTCAATATTATTGAATACTATTCAATATTATTGAATACTATTCAATATTATTGAATATTATTCAATATTGATTTGAATAATATTCAATACTATTCTATATTCAATAGAAAAATATTGATTTATATTGAATAGTATTCATTATTTAATAATAATCAATACAATAGTATTGATTAGTATTCAATGTTGAATACTATTTAATATTGATTACTATATTCAATAGTATTTATTTGACACTAACTATTGGGATGTCTCTGGATATCTTTTTGCCACGCTTCAAAGATGAGTAACCAGTGGCTTGTTCGTACCATATAGCAGTGGATCTTCCGTCCGCTACTTTCCCGACAGTTGGGAATATATTCTTTTTCATTTCATCCATTATCTGTGAGAAACATAGATGTATTTCAACCTGTAGAGCAGTGGCAGTTTTTGCTTGTCTGGCACAGATGGTACCGAAAAGGCAATGTACATGGTATCCAATTTTGGTGATTGACAACCTACATTATGCCCTTCTTTCATATCTGTTGATTTCCTCTGAGTTGTATATTACCTGTGCTGACTGGATAACAATGCCTGGAGCAAATGTTGTCTGTATTAATGGTCACATGTTAACTTATTTCCTACTTCAGGGCATATAATTATTTTTGCAATGTTCAGCACCCACTAATCATGCTCCAGTAAGCTTCATGTTTCGTAGTGTACACTCCACCTTTTCTTTATCAACTGATCCTATGAAACCTAGACAGTCATGCTGATTTTTTTAAATGCTAATCTTTCAATGATTATCATTACAATCGATTCTTCCAATGGAGGAGCCTGTCGAAAGTGTTCATATGGTCCATCTTCCCCCGTTTTTAATGGTCCATTTCCTCTAAAATCTTTACAACAAGTTCATGGCATGATAATGTTGTATACTGTCTGTCATTGACAGTCTGGCCTTTGTTCCAGTCATTTTTCCTATTATGGTGGCTATCCTGTTTTCAAATGCTGGTGACTGTCCATTCTAAGGTTCTCTCTACCCGTCCATATAGGTCCTCCCAGCATCATTTCCATATACTTCGTTGTTCCCATTGCTTATCACTGAGGTATGTAAGAGCATAGTCCATGAGTCACCTAACTGCTTGAACGTAGTACATTTTCACTACTGGTAGAGATGCACCCTCTCTAAGACTGGTCACTGAAAGCAAAGCTCAGTTTCTGCCTTTACATCGTTGCCGCAGATATTACATTTCTGGAGTGATTTTCAACTGGTTGTCTATTATGACTCCTAGGTATTGAAATTATGTAACCCACTCAATTTCCTGTCCTTCTATTGCCAGTCTCATGTTTGTCTTTTGGTACCTTGAGCTTCACGATTTGTTCCATGACACACTTCAAGAGGAAGGGCCTTAGTATTCCTCCCTGCTGAGTTAAATTTTCAACCATCTTTGAGGTAAATGTTTTTCCTTGGATTTTGACTTTAGCTTCTCGGTTAAGCAGCATTCCTTTGCCAAAAGCAAGACCGTGTCCTTTCATTTCCTTATCCATAAGGCAGCATAGTGTACCTGGAGCACTCGCTAACTATCTGTGGTTCCAACCCATTGTCTGTAAGCAAACTTTTTCTGTAAGCAAACTTTTTGCTGTAGTGGATTCGCTTTCAATTCAATTCGATTAAGGCCTATTCTTTCTGCAGTTTTGCCCACACACCTTGTTAATGACATGGGTCTTATTTATATACCTATACGTTTACTAGTATTTGTAATTAACAACAAATAATGATAGTCATCAACAAGGTTACGTTACCTTGTGGTTTTCTATTCATCTTTTAAGGTTAACTCAATAATTAACAACATTTCTATGTATGATTTAATACTAACTAAATACATACAATTCATGAGTCATATATATTACAGATTTGCACTTATCCCACTTACATTTACCTACACATTTTTCGAGCACACATTTTACTATTGTCACACACCAATCTCCGCGTCACCTGTACCTATGCTATTTATGCTTTCTCTGCTAACATGTCAGTACATCTTTCATAATAACGTCCTTACAACACCATAGTGCATTGCACATTATCAATCAATTCGACTGTTAACATTCCACTATATAACCACGCAACGATCAATTCTGCTATTCTTTCACCACACAGACATTTGCCGCCGTCTATCAGGGAAACTACTTCAGGAGATAAGACTTAAGGCCAATAAACATTATACACATTCTTCCTGCTCACTACGACTACATTATGTGTTCGTATTTAAATGCAACACTCGTGTAAACCTTATTCATTCACGAACCCCCTTCTCTCTATTGTGCCCTCTTCATATCTTCCCAATCAAGTCCTTCCAGTTGTTCACGGTGTTGGTCACGTGATCCTTGTCTTCAACACTAATCTTTCTTGCACCACAGCCTCTGGTTCCGGTCTACGTCAAAGTCCGCTGCCTCTGGTGCCCTCTACCAATCAACCATGACCAGTACCATCATCTCGCCAATCTATAAAACAAACATTAATTATATATTTGGTTTCCCCTTTGCACTAACAGTTTATATCTCAACCTACTCAACCCCCCCCCCTTTCGCGTTGATTATTCTACCATTCCTGAACCTATCTACTATAATGCATCACTTATGATTCGGTTCTATTTACTCTACAAATACCACACCTTACCCTATTTTATATTTTTTTCTCATTACAGTAAATGATCAACTACAGTTTTTTTTGCTAACTTTTCCCATATACATTTTTTATTCCATACAATACCTAATTCATATATTAGTTACTTTCAGCTTCCCTACAACTATGTATTCATTTATGATTCACAAATTGCAAAATCATTTTTATACAACTATATATTTCACATTCGTTCATCACACATTTCGCCAACCTGTCCTCTTAAAAAGAACGTTCCTTTTGCCCGTTTGCCCAAATTTGGACGTAATTCGATAATGATACTGTTGTTGAAAAATATTACAATACGTTAAGGGTCCTCTGATAGGTTACGTGGACAGGATTTTCTCAGTTTCAAACCGTTATGAAAAACATTTATTTAACGTCTCTCTATGAGGACAGTAACGACGCGCCTTTAGGTTAGTCCCCTCCCTCCCATTCTTTTTATTTTTATATTATATATACTCAACTTTAAAAAACAATCTAAACAAACTGGATATCTATTAACCATCAAACTATATGCTCGACGACTCTCTGCACTACAATAAATATTAACAACAAAATAACATACTTTCGTACCTTGTATGGAACAGAAAATAAAGACTTCTTGAAATAAACACACTCGCCTCAAGGTCACGGACTCTTCCCTTACTGTGGACCGTGGCCTTGCTCCTCGTCTCCACTCCGTGCAGGTTTCCCCACAATGAGATACTTCATCACTGTTCCGGCCAGCCCCAACCTCGCCACACGCTCACCTCCACGAACTCCATAATATGCATCCACTTATCCTTGACAACATTTCCTATTATGGCCTACAACCATCTATCAACACTTCAATCCAAATTCCTTACATTTTCATTGCGATTTTATTTTCTACATTTCAACCTAACAATGTCGATATTAATTTCACATATGTCTACCAACTTTTAAGACCCTTTATGAGGGAAAACAACAATACATAGCAAAACATATGTTCCAGCTCTGACGAGTGCTACTTTATTAACAAATACCATCAAAGCCCAACCATGACAACCCCCCACACACAGAACACGATCATTCCTACATACAATTGCACTGCTAAAAGAAACATTTTAAATTCTTGCCGTTTAGTCATCGCGCAAAATTACCCTCTCCCTCCCCCCCCTCACCGTCTCATTTCCTCTAGTACAGTTCTGGCTACCCAACATTAACTGCTCAATAACTACCTACCACTAGTAATACCTATATCACCACACATTAATCGCCAATGTTCCAGGGACACATCTCTTCATAGTACACAAATCTCAATTAACAATACAAAACTAAATCTACACCAATATACTTACTCCAACAGCCCGTGGACCAATAGCTGAACCTCAACCCAAGGTTCAAAACCCACTTACATTTCCCCATGACGAACAAACCACACATGTTTTCACTTCTGCCTATACTACTATACAACACGAGCTATCCCTCATTACACAATACACACACCGCCTTCACACCCCCGTGTACCGTCGCCACCCACCTACACTAACAAATACTGCCACGAGCCTCACATCTGCAGTGCAAATTACTCGAACATTCCATCAATGTATCTACAATAAATCATTCTTAAACCTTCATTTTATGACCTCGTCCTCCTATGAGGTCACGCTTATTTCATCCAGTATCATTAACACTTTACTTTACCAATTGAATATTTAATTTGGTAAATTGGTTTATTTTTAGTAGCAGCTCTACCTCAAACAACCTACAGGTAAATATATCTACGTCACTCTACGAGGACAGCAACGCCACGGATTTTCAACGTCCCCCCCCTCTCCCGTCAAATTATGTACTGGTAACCAGACCACTTTAAAGTCGCCATTATGTTTTTCTTTTTTTTTCTTTTGGGGGGGGGGGTTGCAACAGCAATATCAACCAATTTTATTTTGACTACTTTTATAAAACACTTTTACACTACTCATTCACAGGTTAACGCTGTTTCTTTAAAAGCAAAACCCTCGCTATGAGGGCCTAGATATGGCTCTAGTAGTGGTCAAACTGCCACTTATTTCTGTACATCAATGTCCACCTCATAACCCCCTCCAACTGCGTTATTCCACAACCCACAGACACTTATCTATTGCATGCCCCCAATCTGCCTTCATCCCTTGTTTTAGATTTACATTTTTCACCTAACTTAATTGCCAGTAACTCCCGTCCACCACGGCCTATTGTCATCACGTAAATTTACTTAGCTGCACCTCGAGTGGGTGACACTTCAATATACACGACTGCGTTAGGCCCCGATACACTTGCCTTAGTGACCACGTTGTTATTAACTACTTGCTTTAACACATGTAAGGTACGGTTGATCAGTTAACGTCCTTCCATTATGAGGCTTTCGCGGTATTTACATGAATCTTAATGCCTACTCATCCGGTGTATTCAATTTAGCGTTTCCCAGCGACAATAATATTATTACTTCCTACTTTGTGTTATTGCAGGCACTTCTCCCTGCAACATGGAACACTCACTAAATAATTACTCGTTAACAAATTAAACGTCATCGTTGGTTACCTTAGTTTTGGGGATATAAGCATTTTCTAACTTTTCACTTCATTAATAAATCGTTCAGAACAAACGGTAAAACTCCCAAACTAGCTTCCTGTCACATTCAACTTCGACAACACTGAAGTTATGATAACTTCTCTCGGCCGCCTCAACGTGACATTGAAAACGCAACAATTAACACGCTCACCTTTAGACAGTAGTAACTTCGCCGAACCTACAACCTATCCCCACGAACATTCTGAAAGACGTCAGACACTTACTGGCAAGTCTTCACGAATAGTGAACTTGAAGCGTCTCCTCCTGTTCTTCCACACAGCTCAGGGGTCCAGCCAATCTGTCCGGTATTACCTGCAACAAGGCAACAGTTACCTCATGCTACCAATATAAATTATTCAAGCATACCTTTATTTGGAACCTGTAATTACTTGCAGTAAACTATTTTGATGTAGCTGCTCATTTCAAATGCCATTTTTGAAGGCATACATCCCACCTGCAGAGTCAACGGGTTTTCGAGCTGTTACTTGTGGGTCGACACCCTCTCAGCAGCTAATACTATTAACCACTTCAGTGACTTTAATACAGTATCCTAATAAAATATGACCTAGTTTAAGTTAAGAGGCATGGAAATAAGTAAATACTTGCCTTAAACTCATAGCTCCATCATATCGGCTAACTCTAGTAGCACATCTAGCCCAACCAGAACATCTGTCACCAGCTTCTGCTTGGTACCGTCTCGATTGAATCATCGCTCCACCACTCGTCCCATGACAACGTTAGTCTCTCCTGCACATTCCTACATCACCAGTCGGCTCTTGTCACGCGATGCCTCATCTTCCCAACATTACCTCATTGACTAACAATACCTCTGAAAAAAAATACATTAAATTAAATACATATTTATGAAATATATTTTAGTACTGATTATGGGTCAGGACTAAAATATCTGCGTATATATATATCCTCCCCCAAGAGGGTATATACGGAAACTGTAAAATATTTATTTTTTGACCCTATATATTGGCGTTTTGAAGGTGTACAAAGAGTGTAAGCTAGGGGGTGTGTCAGCCCTAGCGACCCCAAAGGGTAACGGGGTACCAGCTCAGAGTAACAACACGCCCTAACACTAACTTGTACACCACAACTATGCCAATACTAGGGTCAAAATAACGTTCCGTTGATCCTCACCCACCAAGTGGACTCTACACCCAATCACGTTTCGAGTTTTCAATTGACGTCACATTCTCGCAAGCTCTACTCTCATTGGTCGGCTCGACATAATTGGATACTCTAGTAATTCATGACAATTATTTATTGAACATGAAATATATACACCCAAATGTATACTCAATGTATCTGAAACATACATATACCAAATGTATGAAAAACAATGTTTGACTTTACACTCACAAATGATGACTTTGGATTACTTATTATTAAATAACTATTATTATAATGATTAAATAATATGAATACTTATTCAAGCTGTAAGTACAGTACAACACAGTACAGTATAGTATAGTACAGTACCGTACAGTACACTTCCGTACGGTACAATACACTAAACTACTATACATTACAATACATTACAGCACCGTACCATACAGAACAGCCAAGGGCACAGTACTCTGCAGTACAATACAGAACAGTACAGTACCGTATAATACAGTACACTACAGTCAAGCGGCGTACAGTACTCTACATAACACTACAGTACACTTCAAGTTACAGTGCCGTACAATACTCTACAGTACAGTACAGGATACAGTACAGTATTGTACAGTACCGTACACAACAAAACCGTACACTACAGTCAAGGGTACAGTACAGTACAGTACAATACAGTACAGTACAGTACAGTACAGTACAGTACAGTACAGTACAGTACAGTACAACACTACAGTACATTAATGTACGGTACAGGTACTATTGTAAAATATAATACACTACAGTCAAGTACTGTACACTATAATATACAAGAGTATAGTACACTATAGTATTGTACAAGATACATTTCACTACAGTCCAGTACAATACAGTTCAATACAAAAGAGTACAGTACAATACACTACACTACCGTACAGTCTAATATTGTACAGTATACTTAAGTACAGGGTACAGTACACTACAATACCGAACACTACAGTGATATACAGTACAGTCATATACAATACAGTATTTTACAGTACAGGATACACTTCAGTACAGTACAATGCACTACAATAAAATATAGTCCAGTAACGTAAAGTACAGTAGATTACAGTACAATACAATTACGTACAGTACACTACACGGTACAGTACAGTATAATAGATGCTACAGTACAGTATACTACAGTACTGTACTCTACTGAACACTGCCGCACAGTATTGTATAGTGCAGTACAGTACACTACATTATTGCATAGTACAGTACCGTACAGTGAACTACAGAACCGTACAGGACACTCCAGTACAGTACTGTATACTACACAAAGTACAGTACCGTACATTGCAGTACAGAACCGTACAGGGCATGCCAGTACAGTACTTTATACTACACAAAGTACAGTACCGTACAGTACAGTATGGTACACTACAATATGGTGCAGTATAATGCAGTACAGTATAATACAGTACGGTACAGTGCAGTACAAAACACTACAGTACAATGCACTACAGAGGATAAACAGTACAGTACAATGCACTACAGAGCATAAACAGTACACTATAGGACACAACAGTACAGTACCGTACACTCACAGTTCGATACTTGCCTTTCAAATATACCAACGGGATCACCATTATAATTGTTTCTACTTAAATAACTGTTTCTTGAATATAACAAGGCGTAATAAGCACAAATTTCACGTAAGATGGGGAGGGAGGAGATTGCTGCAATGGCAATGTATGCCAACTGACGCTAGTATCACTAATGACCATTGGTATTGGATTATTACCTTTCCAACCGGTCATTTCCCTCTCTAAACAATACCAATGTATATTTATATACGTAATTTAAGTCATAGATGCACACTACCACTAGTAATAACGAATATTTAGCATGCAATCAAATTTTTTTTTACACATTTATGCAAAGTCATCAGTCATTTCGATTAATAAAGATATTGTGCGTTACACTTCCATCATTTGAACTCCTATGAGTCGTTTTTTAGAGAATGACGCTATATTATGCTATGTTAAGCAAAGCTAAGTAACCTACGCTACACTGGACTACGCTAGGGTAAGCTAGGTAAGGTTAGATACAGTACCGTAAAATACAGGGTACAATACAGTACATTGCAGTACAGAACATTATAGTACACTAACCTACAATACAGTACAGTACCCTTCACAGGATACAATACAGTACATTTCAGTACAGGGTGCGGTACATTACAAAACAGTATACTAGAGTATAGTACAGCATAGTGCAGACCATGGGCCGGATTCAGGAAGGTACTTACGAAGGTTTTTCCTCTTAGCTAACAATGTTTTCCTTCTTAGCGCCTTCGTGGCGGCTACGTCGGTATTCAAGTAGCTACACTAAGTGGAAAAACCTTCGTAAGTTCATTCCGGGATTTAAGTGTGGTTTCGACCACTCGTAGCTTTACGTAAGCTGGATATAACTCATTTTTTCTCTACTATATAATACTGGGATAGATTTTAAGATTTTGGAACATAAACAAAAGATTAAAAATTTGAATCTAGTGAAGAGTCCTTCTTGTTAGTTATATATGCATTCTCTGCTTGAAACTTAAAGTAAATATGTCTTTTATGATAGTAGAATTAGTTTTATAATAGCAAGATATTATTCCCGTAGTTATTAAGTAAATAAAACACTGGTGAACATGAAATATGAGAGAA
>WNGS01010536.1:5915-16479 GCA_020271785.1 Procambarus virginalis
TGCCTACGGTGTACCATCTATGTGAAAACTTATCAAAACAGGTGGGTTGGCAGTGTGGAGTCATGGAGGCTGGAGTGAGGAGCCAGGATGGACCCTGTAGGCCTCCCATAGTGAGGGGAGGTGGGGGGTGAGTGAGGGGGTTGTGTGGTCAGAGAGAGAGGTGCGGGTTACGTGTGTGCCAAATAGTGTTTTGTGTTTTTTTCTTTTTGAAGTTTTGAAAGTTTTGTTGAACAAGTTACGTTGTCAGCGATAATTGGCGCAACATATCTATCATATTGTGAGTACATCACACGTGCAGTGAGTCAGATTACAAGTGTATGATTCATTCATCATTGTGCAGTGATATACGGGAATTATACCAGTGTTAGTGTCGCCCTGACCCCGCCCCCCCCCAGCGCCCAGGCCGGGAAGTACCTGCTCTCCCCCTCCTTCCCCACCCCACCACGTCGCCTCCCCACCCACGAGGCCACCTTGCCACCCGCCCATAGATGCCGGGAGGCTCCCATGTGTGTCTACGCCACCCACCCACCCATGTATACCCACATTGTGTAGTGTGGTATACCCACACTTTGTATAGAGGTGGTATATGTATTACCACTCATCTGAGTAGTAAGTGCCACGGCCAGCTGATCATGCCCCCAGCCTCCACCGCCGCCCACCCTCCAGTCTCCACCCGCCGTCCACCCTCCCGCCTAGTGCCCGCCCAGCGCCCGCCCATGTCGCAGCTCTCAATAGCCAGCCAGGCTTCTCCAAGCCAAGATGAGCCACCAAGCAGGGGTAGACAAGGCAGATGTCAGACGTGTGACAGGGTATGCTTTATCCGGTCGAGTGACGGTAATGTGCGCAATCATTACCACAACGGAGCCAGGTGTTTGGGTTCTGGCGCCCTCCCAGGGAGAACACCAATCAACAGCCCACACCGCCCGTCAGGCAAAACACCTCCCAGACCTTCATTCCCACGAAAATTTATTAGAGCTATCAAAGCAACATCAGCCAGAACCTTGCAACACATCCCTAAAGCAGCCCCCCCCATGCAGCAGCCAAATTATCTGCCCTCCTGAGAAAGGTCAACGACTCTCCTGGAACGACCCAAGCATGGCACAACCTCCTACTGTTTGGCAATATATGTCTAGCCACCCCTGCAAGGAGAGACAAAACCTTAGCTGCCTCAGTCATCAAAGCTATAAATGATTTTCCCAGGGAGGACAACCAGGTGCGCCTTTCCACTCGCGCGAGAAACACCCACGGCAGGAAGAGCAACAGTGCCATATCCGAGACATCAAAATCAGAACATCAGTCACCAAGAAAATAGAAGAAGGAAACACTATTGGCGCAATAAGAGTCATCACCAGTGAGGACTCAATTGCCGACAGAGATGCCGCAACAGCTCAAGCCCTAAGGAGAAACACCCTGCCAGGGCTCCGCGTGAGGACGACATTGTACAAGTGGGGGCTACCGGAGCAGAACCTCTCTGGGTGGCTGAATCTGTGGTCCATAAAGCAGCCATGTCCTTCCCAACCGGATCAGCAGGTGGGTTCACAGGACTAAAACCCAACCACCTCAAGCAAATGCTCAACCCTGCACTGGGTGACATTGCAAAGAACCTCTTGGTGGAACTAACCAGATTCACCAACACATGTCTAGCTGGCAACATACCACCGTCCATAAGACCTATTTTTTTTGGAGCATCCCTCTGTGCTCTAAAGAAAAAGGATGGAGGGATCAGGCCAATAGCTGTGGGCAATTCTCTCCGGCGTCTCGTCGCAAAGGCAGCCGCAAGAACAGTTAGTGATGCAGCGGCCAACATGCTGAAGCCAAAACAGCTTGGGTTTGGCATTCCACAAGGGTGTGAGGCGGCAGCCCATGCAGCTCGAGCCTTCATCGCCAATATCACAGACGAAAAGGCCCTTATCAAGCTAGATTTCAAAAATGCCTTCAATTTGGTGCGGAGGGATGCTGTACTCCGTGCGGTTCATAGTCATTTCCCTTCCCTCTACCCTTTCGTACATTCATGCTACAGTATGGATCTTAAGCTACTTTTTGGCGAACATGAAATTGACTCGCGGGAAGGCGTCCAACAGGGTGACCCCCTTGCTCCTCTCCTTTTCTGCTTAGTCATCAAACAAGTCACAGAGGTCCTGTCCAGCGAGCTTAACATCTGGTTCTTGGATGATGGTACCCTAGCTGGTTCCCAAGACTCCCTCCTGGAGGACATCAGAAAAATCCAGGAGCAAGGTGCAGTTTTAGGCCTCACCCTGAACCCTTCTAAATGTGAAATAATATGTTCCAACCAGGGCATCGTAGAGAGAATAGAGGGTCTTCTGCCAAACATCCATAAAACTAAACCTGAAGACAGCACACTCCTAGGAGCTCCCCTGGGTTGAAAGCCATCGATGAGGTCCTTGATAAGAAAATCGCCGACCTTAAGAGGATGGATGGGAGGATTGAGGATATTGATGCTCATGATGCACTCTACCTCATCACCAGATGTCTGTCCCTCCCCAGGTTAACCTACTTTCTGAGGTGTTCACCATCTTACAGTAGCCAAAACTAAGTGAGTATGACCGGTTACTGAAATCAATGCTAGAAAAAGCCCTTAACCTCTCTTTTGATGACCTGCAGTGGAAACAAGCCTCTCTTCCCGTAAGACTTGGGGGCCTCGGAGTTCGAACAGCAACGCAAATCGCTGTTCCAGCCTTCCTGTCCTCCTTATCAGCATCCGACGACCTTGTGAAGGAAATTCTACCTGCCCACTTACATCAGCTGGCAGGTGTACATGATCCCAATTTTACACGCTGTGCCACAGAGTGGGCCTCTCGTGCAGGCCCATCACCTCAACCACCATCCCCAAAAGCCCACAGCAATCCAGCTGGGATGGCCCCATTGTAGACAAAGTTGCTGCAGAGTGCCTGGGTGCTGCATCAACACAGCACGACATTGCTCGCCTCACAGCAGTAGCAGCCCCTCATGCAGGGGATTTCCTGTTAGCAACCCCAATGTCGGCAACTGGCACGCGTCTCACACCACACGCCCTCCGAATTGCTGTGGCCCTCCGCCTTGCTGCCCCAATCCACACCAGATATAGGTGTATTTGCGGCGAGGTGGTGGCTGACAGGTACGGCCACCATGGCCTACTCTGCCAAAGCACGGGAGGATGGCACTCGAGGCACAGTGAAGTTAACGACATCATCAAGAGGAGCCTCACCACAGCTGGATGCCCAGCCGAGAGAGAGCCTCGTTACCTAACGCCCGTAACTCTGATGCTCTTATTGGTCGCCCGGATGGTATCACAGTGAACCCCTGGAAGAATGGCAAGCAGTTGGTATGGGACTACACGTGCGTATCAACCCTGGCTAACACCTACATGACCTCAGTGTTGCACAACCAGGTGGCGCTGCCACCCACAGGGAAGCAGCCAAATCCCGTAAGTATAGAGAACTTGATCACCACTACAATTTTGTCCCCATTGCTTCTGAGACACTCGGCGCCTGGGGTAAAAGTGCTACCAGTTTTTTGAAGGAACTGGGTTCTAGGCTCATTGAAACAACAAGGGACCCTAGAGCTGCCAGCTTTCTTTTCCAGCGCCTCAGCGTGGCGATACAGAGGGGAAATGCGCACTGCATCCAGGTTCCTGCCCGCCATCTGAGGAGCTGGAGGAACTCGACAACCTATGATAACCATCTTTGTAACCTATATGTAACTCCTTTTTTGTAACAGTTCAAATAGCAAATATATGTGTACATACAAAAGAATGGGGTGGTAGGAGAAAAAATATTAGTGTTCAGTGAGAAACCACAAGGTCTCCTCTGAATACGTTTTATTTTCTTCTCCGAGGCTATGGGTCCCCACATTGGCACCAGAGGTGGTATTATATATATATATATATATATATATATATATATATATATATATATATATTATATATATATATATTATATTAAAGTATTACTACCACATATTTACACAGTGTGGTTTTCACTCAGGACACAAATCATCGACAGTGTTCATCAAATCCCGGTGAATCCACTTTGCAGGTACCCGTCGTCCACACCTAATGGCTAACACCTGCGAGTTCACCTTCTTCAATATGGACCAATCCACACACACACCATATCTTCATGATGTGCCAATAACCCACCTCCACTCTCCAGATATACACTGGCAGAGGGTTTCAGCAACATGCTGACAGGAGTCTCAAACAATCACCAACAGGGGTAGCTAACACCCTGGCCGAAGTCTCTAGCAGCTCCTTAGCAGCACTTCTCAACAGATGCACCACTGTCATTGCGTAACTCTTCCTGGCCAATCCCGGGTACGTCAGCCCATCCAACACTGAATAAACCAGCAGCTAGCACACTGCTATAACCGGACGGCGGCTACTTCGTCCTCTCACAGGGCCAAGTCAAGAGCTCTTGGACTACCCAATGTGAACTGCCCCTTGGACTACGCAAGGTGAATTGCCCCTTGGACTACCCAAGGTGAACTGGCGATTGAACTAAGGTGCAATCGCCTCCTTACGTCACCTCTGTAACATAAAACGTCATTAGCTAGACAGACAGTATACTGGGTGACCTTAGGATAACACCCTTCTACCGGGGATTTGGCATTGTAAATTGTAGTCGCAACCTAGATGGCGTTGATGTCAATATGCCATACACCTGAGGTCATCTTCATTAACCTCACCTTCTAACTGAGGCAGGAAGCCGGAGCTTTTCACCGATGCCACGCCACCACCAACAGATGGCGTTGTCTGAGTTGCACCCAATACCGGGGAATTGGAGTGCAGATCCATATATGGCGCCGAAATCGCCACGCCATACTCCCCGTGATGGTGTCGATACCGTAACACTCCATTCAGTCCGTCCCTGCGTTCTCTCTCGGACCTTCCTCCTGGTCCATCCCATTCACTATCTTCCTCCCCCCAACCCCCCTGCTTACCCCTTCAAGAAATCTGAAATAAATGTATGTTTCAGACTGATGTTCTCTTCATCCTTTTCCATCTTCCCCTTAACCCTTCCCCACCCTTCTCTTTCTTCAGTAAGTATAACATTTAAAAACTATTTTGCTCATATATCTCTCTAGTTACATTTCTAGTATTAGATGTATTCCCTGCAATAATTCCAAATTTAGGAGAATAAGAACTAACCAAAGCCAAATCGATACACAGTTTCGAAATCCACGAGGAACCGCACCGCACCTGGGGAGTGGAGATGACTGTGGGCAACTTCAGCGGGATGATTGGTCTGCTTCAACGGGAACAAAAGGACTTCTGTACCGCTACTGGACCAACAGCGAACCGTCTGAGGGTTGTTGAGTATCTCAGAGGCTATCCGTCTGATCCCTCTACGATCACCTCCCTCAAGCCCTCGCTGCTGCCAAAATACCTCGCCCTTATACGCCCATTTGAAGGTATATTTCATTCAAAACATTTGGCCGAGTCGCTGTTACATTTTATGTCTGTTCATATTTATTGTCAATATTGTCATTTTATACATAACATTAGATTTTCTGGAAGGAAATTTTGCTGAATAGTGTGAGTGTATGTACTCACCTATTTGTGCTTTCAGGGGTTAAGCTCTGGGTCTTTGGTCCCGCCTTTCCTGTCAATGAACTGATGTACAGGTTCCTAAGCCTACTGGGCTCTATCATATGTACACTTGAAACTGTGTATGGAGTCTGCCTCCATCACATCACTTCCTAATACATTCCATTTGTCAACCACTCTGACACTAAAAAGTTCTTTCTAATATCTCTGTGGCTCATTTGGGCACTCAATTTCAACCTGTGTCACCCTAGTGCATGTGCCCCTTTTGAGAAATAGTCTGTCTTTATCTACCCTATCAATTCCTCTGAGAATCTTACATATGGTGATCATGTCCTCTCTAACTCTTCTGTCTCCCAGTGATGTGAGGTTTAATTCCCGTAGTCTCTCCTCATAGCTCATACCCCTCAGTTCGGGTACTAGTCTGGTGGCAAACCTTTGAACCTTTTCCAGTTTAGTCTTATGCTTGACTAGCTATGGACTCCATGCTGGAGCCGCATACTCCAGGATTGGTCTGACATATGTTGTATGCAAAGTTCTGAAAGATTCCTTACACAAGTTTCTAAAGGCCGTTCTTATGTTAGCCAACCTGGCATATGCCACTGATGTTATCCTCTTGATATGGGCTGAGTGAGTGTGTGTGTGTGGGAGTGTGTGAGGGAGTGTGCTAGAAGACGAGAAGGGCAAGTGTGTAGGAGGGTGGTGTTGGCGGGAGGGTTGCGGGGAGGGCCTAGGAGTGGTGGGTGGTAGGTGTGTTTGAGTGTGTGTGTGTGTGTGTGTGTGCTTATTGTGAGATGTGTGGTACGGCGGGGGGGGGGGAAGGATGGGTTAACCGGTGGAGGGATGGTGTACTCACCTATTTGTGCTTGCGGGGGTTGAGCTTTGACTCTTTGGTCCCGCCTCTCAACTGTCAATGAACTGGTGTACAGATTCCCGAGCCTACTGGGCTCTATCATATCTACATTTGAAACTGTGTATGGAGTCAGCCTCCACCTCATCACTGCCTAAAGCATTCCATCCGTTAACTACTCTGACACTGAAAAAGTTCCTTCTAACGTCTCTGTGGCTCATGTGGGTACTCAGTTTCCACCTGTGTCCCCTTGTTTGCGTCCCACCAGTGTTGAATAGTTTGTCCTTGTTTACCCAGTCGATTCCTCTGAGGATTTTGTAGGTTGTGATCATGTCTCCCCTTACTCTTCTGTCTTCCAGTGTCGTAAGGTGCATTTCCTGCAGCCTTTCCTCGTAACTCATGCCTCTTAGTTCTGGGACTAGTCTAGTGGCATACCTTTGGACTTTTTCCAGCTTCGTCTTGTGCTTGACAAGGTACGGGCTCCATGCTGGGGCCGCATACTCCAGGATTGGTCTTACATATGTGGTGTACAAGATTCTGAATGATTCCTTACACAGGTTCCTAAACGCTGTTCCGATGTTAGCCAGCCTCGCATATGCCGCAGACGTTATTCTTTTATGTGGGCTTCAGGAGACAGGTTTGGTGTGATATCAACTCCTAGATCTTTCTCTCTGTCCGTTTCATTAAGTACTTCATCTCCTATTCTGTATCCTGTGTCTGGCCTCCTGTTTCCACTGCCTAGTTTCATTACTTTGCATTTACTCGGGTTGAACTTCAACAGCCATTTGTTGGACCATTCACTCAGTCTGTCTAGGTCATTTTGTAGCCTCCTACTATCGTCCTCAGTTTCAATCCTCCTCATAATTTTTGCATCATCGGCAAACATTGAGAGAAACGATTCTATACCCTCTGGGAGATCATTTACATATATCAGAAACAGTATAGGTCCAAGGACTGACCCCTGCGGGACTCCACTCGTAACGTCTCGCCAATCTGAGACCTCACCCCTCACACTGACTCATTGTCTCCTGTTGCTTAGGTACTCCTGTATCCAATGGAGTACCTTCCATTTCACTCCAGCCTGCATCTCCAGCTTTTTCACTAGCCTCATGTGTGGCACTGTATCAAAGGCTTTCTGACAATCCAAAAATATGCAGTCTGCCCACCCTTCTCTTTCTAGCCCTATTTTTGTTGCCTGGTCGTAGAATTCAGTAACCCTGTGAGGCAGGACCTGCCATCCCTGAATCCATGTTGATGCTATGTTACAAAGTTCTTTCGCTCCAGATGCTCCACTAGCTTTCTTCGCACAATCTTCTCCATCAGCTTGCATTGTATGCAGATTAGGGACACTGGCCTGTAATTCAGTGCCTCCTGTCTATCCCCTTTCTTGTATATCGGGACTACATTAGCTGCTTTCCAAATTTCTGGCAGTTCCCCTGTTGCCAGAGATTTGTTATACACTATGGAGAGTGGTAGGCACAGTTCTTCTGCTCCTTCCTTAAGTATCTAAGGGGAGATTCCATCTGGGCCTATAGCCTTTGTCACATCCAACTCTAGTAAACACTTCCTTACTTCCCCGCTTGTAATCTCAAACTCTTCCAGTGGTTCCTGGTTAGCTATTCCCTCTCTTATCTCTGGGATTTCTCCTTGCTCTAAGGTGAAGACCTCTTGGAATTTCTCATTCAGTTCCTTACACACTTCCTTGTCGTTTGTAGTGGATCCTTCTGCCCCTATCCTTAATTTCATAATTATTTTCATATATCCTTAATTTCATGTGTGTGTGTGTGTGTGTGTGTGTATGTGTGTGTGTGTGTGGTGTGTGTGTGTGTGTGTGTGTGTGTGTGTGTGTGTGTGTGTGTGTGTGTGTGTGTGTGTGTACTTACCTATTTACCTATTTACTATTTGTGCTTGCAGGATCGAGCATTGACTCTTGGATCCCGCCTTTCCAGCTATCGGTTGTTTACAGCAATGACTCCTGTCCCATTTCCCTATCATACCTAGTCTTAAAAGTATGAATAGTATTTGCTTCCACAACCTGTTCCCCAAGTGCATTCCATTTTTCCACTACTCTCACGCTAAAAGAAAACTTCCTAACATCTCTGTGACTCATCTGAGTTTCCAGTTTCCACCCATGTCCCCTCGTTCTGTTATTATTACGTGTGAACATTTCATCTATTTCCACTTTGTCAATTCCCCTGAGTATTTTATATTGTCTATCATATCTCCTCTCTCCCTTCTTTTCTCTAGTGTCGTAAGGTTCAGTTCCTTCAGTCGCTCTTCATATCCCTTCCCTCGTAACTCTGGGACAAGCCTCGTCGCAATGTGTGTGTGTGTGTGTGTGTGTGTGTGTGTGTGTGTGTGTGTGTGTGTGTGTGTGTGGTGTGTGTGTGTGTGTGTGTGGTGTGTGTGTGTGTGTGTATGTGTGTGTGTGTGTGTGTGTTTGTGTGTGTGTTGTGTGTGTGTGTGTGTGTGTGTGTGTGTGTGTGTGTGTGTGTGTGTGTGTGTGTGTGTGTGTGTCACGCGGGAATCTAGCCCTTTAAATACTCCGTTGGGGGGATTCTATGGGGAAGAATCTCGGCCCAAAAGGTCCTTGTGGACGACACCAACTCAAAGAGTAGGTATTACAGGCTCGCAATTATTCACCTTAGAGGAATACCGTAACCAAGTTAGGGAGTTGGGATTCGAAGGGAATAAAGTAGCAGAGCAAGCTATGAAACTCTGGACTGATCAGCAGGACAGAGAAAGTAAACTGTGGACTGATCAGCAAGAGAGAGAAAACAAACGCTGGACTGATCAGCAGAACCGAGAAAGTAGTGAACGCATAGCTCGCATGCAGTTGTAAGCAAGGCAGGATGACCAGACAAGTGGTCGTTCAACGGAGACTAACGTTGAACAAGGTAAGACTGTCAAACTACCTAAACTAGCTAACTTTGATGAGAGGGACGACTCGATGGATGCATACATCAAGCGTTTCGAAGGTCACGCCACTGATTGCGGGTGGGAAAGATCAAAGTGGGCACTCGCTCTTAGTGCATTGTCAAAGGGTAGGGCACTAACTATCTACCACAGTCTGGGTCCGCACCAGCGCGGAGATTACGGGGCATTGACAACAGCGCTGCTGAACGGTTTTGGCATCACTGCAGACCGGATGCTAGAGAATTTCCGTAGGGCTCAATTGCAAAAATGAGAGACATATGTGCTCATGTTACAGCGGTTAGAATCGAGTCTAAACCGTTACTGTGAACTCATGGAGACTGCTCCTGGGAGCATGGAGTTCTATCAACTGATGATTCGTGAACAGTTCTTAGAAGCATGCGAATCGTCTCTTCGTGTCAAGCTCAAAGAGCAAGAAATTGTGTCAAATCTGTCTATGGCCAAGCAAGCTGATCTGTGGGCTGGGGCCAGGAGACAGGTGAAAGGGGTGAAGCCGCACGAGAAGCATCATGCTACAGGTACTGGCGATAGAGCTAAGCTTAAGACTGGTGTGTCGGGGGAGCAGGGAAACTCCTCTAATAAGCATGTGCACAAGTGCTACACCTGTGGTAAGCCAGGTCATCGTGCAGCTGATTGCAAGGTAAAACCGAAATCAGGCTACATAGCAGGTGTGAGCTCAAGTGGTAAGAAACATCCCAACGTCGGAAAGGATCCACTAGCTTGGACCCTTGAGGTGGTGGACGGAAATGTTAACGGAAATCGGCGAAAATCTTCCTTGACAAAGGCGCCACTACTCACATGGTAAGAAAGAGCCTACTAAAGCCAGGATCTGAGACAGGTAGACATATCTATGTCAAATTCCCAAATAGCTATGGTAAAGAGATGGTGGAGGTGTATGTGTGGGTCGACACACCTTACATCAAAGGTAAAATCCGCGCCATTCAACAGGAACGTGCTATATATGGATTATTATTGGGAAATGTTCCGGGAATCTCTGATTGCCCGAGTCCACCCTCGAAGAAAACGGGGGAGCGTGAGGACGCTGCCTCAGCTGTGTGCAGCCGCCCTCAGTCAGCTGATGCCAAGGACGACTCGCCGGGGATGACGTCACAAGGAGTGACCACACCCTCACCCAGCTGAAGAATAAGGGAGAGAAGGCAAGCTGTGAAGTTATGGAGAAAGAAGCAAAACCTCTGGTTGAAGCGACAGCAACTCCATTAACAGGTAACTCGCTCGTG
>WNGS01010539.1:0-10640 GCA_020271785.1 Procambarus virginalis
CTTTATTAAATGTACATACTCTCTAACAATCATTTAACCATTATATAATGTTCGAAATATTTTTAAATAAAATGATTATAATATTATTCTATATTCTGTATCATGTATGCATACAAAAACGTTCGCTTTTAAAAAAACTATTTTAAAATAATAAATAATAAACTATATATATATTATATATATATAATATATATATATATATATATATATATATATATATATATATATATATATATATACCGACAAGGCTTCTCCCCGTACTGCATATCCTCTTCTTCGAGGCTAAGGGTCACTACTAGAAAACAACCACAGGTGATACCCCCTTATATATATATAATATACATTACAAATAAACATTCAACAATGTGTTTGCTCTCCAGAAACCTGCCACCGGACGCTGAAGTGATAGTCTTTCTTCTTTACTCAGAGGAGGATAAAGTCTCTCCTCCCACAGTCAATCCCATCTATCATCAACTTATAATAGACCTTGCAACCCTCGTCCCGCCTGGCAAGCCTATTGACACCTCGAGAATTACTGCTGCCGAAGGTGAGCTTATGTATGTGTGTGTGTGTATAGGGGCAGCTTTAGCTCTTGGCTCTGCTTGTCACTTTGTCATATATATATATTACATTTAATTTGTTATAATTTTTTCCTAATTTTTATAATATTCTTTTAGCTCATTTGGTGCTTTGTTTCTATTGTTTGTTTGTATATTCCAATCCCAGTCACTGGGATTGTATTTACTGTGTGTTGCGTCACTGGGATTGTCTTCAGTATTGTATATTTCAAGGTTGTGTGGTGAGGTCTGGCAGTGTGAAGGATGTTACCAGCCTCGTCATGGCAACTGCCCTCTACAGACGAGCAGTTGAGATCCTTATGCAAGGTAAGTAGCGTCCCTACTTTAGCCGCCATGTCTCCTTTTACATCCTACCTACCCCCCATCCCTTCCCTCCCTCTTTTCCTTGCTCCATTCCTTCCCTCTCACCTATCCTTTCACTCTCCTGCCTACAACTTTCTTCATCATTAACTCTGTTCTAGGGCGCCTGACAGCTGAGTGGACAGCGCTTCGGATTCGTAGTCCTGAGGTTCCGGGTTCGAACCTCGGTGGAGGTGGAGACAAATAGGCAAAATGTTTTTTTCACCCTGATGCCCCTGTTACCTAGTAGTAAATAGGTACCTGGGAGTTAGACAGCTGCCACGGGCTGCTTCCTGGGGGTGTGTAACAAAAAGAAGGCCTGGTCGAGGACCGGGCCGCGGGGACGCTAAGCCCCGAAATCATCTCAAGATAACCTTCCCTTCCCCCTACATCCTACAATGATTGTTTTATCCTGTTCTCTGTTATCTTTGTTATCACTATTATATTGTTATCGTGTTATCACTGTTCTCCCTCCACTGTATGTGCTCCAGAATTCTTTCAGTTTCTCATTGCCATGTGCTTCAGTGAGCTTTAAACAACCCATGTGCAGTGTTCACATCCTTGCCTCATACACCTATTCACAACCACTTGGACTGGACGGTAGAGCGACGGTCTCGCTCTTCATGCAGGTCGGCGTTCAATCCCCAACCGTCCACAAGTGGTTGTGGCTACCATTCCCTTCCCCCGTCCCATCCCAAATCCTTATCCTTATATTATAAAACTGTAAAATCAAAATGAAAAATAAATCCTTAAACCAAAGTCAAAATAACTGACAAAACACCAGAACCAAAATTCGAAAATAAAAATGTATATATATAAAAATAAAATGGAAAAACCCCCAAGATTCAAAAACACAAGTCGATCTGATGTTGCTTGTTTTTTGTTTTTCATAGACGCGCCATTAGATCTATCCCAGCCGCTGATGAGACCTCGAGGAGCGGTGATGGATAGGGAGGAGCGAGTGTCAGTCTCTTGCTCACCATCCTCATCCTTATCTTCCTGTTTGTCCTTATCCTCCTGCAGTGTCTCGGATGTACCTCATGGAACCTACGCTGAATCCTGCTTCAGGTGAGTCCTGTGTTTACACTCCTATGTATACTCTTGTCCTATGTATACTCCTGACCTATGTATACTCCTGTCACACCATGATTCCCTTGGAGACAACTGGATACATGATTCCGGTAGGGACAATAGGATACATGATACTAGTAAGGGAGACAGCTGGACACGTGATACAGGGGGGAGGAGGGGGGGACACCTGGACACATGATACTGGTCGATACAGCTGGATACATGAGATACATGTTTCTCGACACGCTCATTCTTCCCGCTCGCACAATCGTTCAGTACACATAGACACTTCACACAAATATATATTCCAAGTGTTTAGGATTGGGCTGTAGTTAAGTTATGTTTGGTTAGATTAAGTTAGGTTGGGTTAGATTATGTTACGTTTGGCTGTGTTAGGTTAGGATGGATTATCATTGGGAAAAATCTTGGGAGGATGACGGGGATCGAACCAGCATCCTATGTAGCCCCTAAATGCACACCCTAACCTCAGAACCACAATATATTAAAGATTATACACCCATGTATATGATGTACTCTATTTATACAAGTTGGAAAGAAATTATATGTATTGAAGAGATCCAATACATTCACACGTATCAAAATACATTATCCCAAAATAAATGCTTTCCTAACGGGTGAATATTATACATTAATCATGCCGAAACGTTTGACACTAACCCTTAGACTGCTAACAACACTTATAAACGTTTTAGTGAATATGTTTTTAAAACGTTTTAGTGCATATGTATTTTGCAAATCATGTTCCAAACAGGATGTGACGGAAACGTCTTCAAAATCCCTTGTGTGTTGAGGTATTTGTTCCAGTCAGGTTTCTTTGACAGGTATGCAACAGGTTTGTTTGTTCTCAGGTTGAAGGAGACCTTCTACAAGGTGTATGAGGTAGGGAGGCCCATTAGCCTTGCCCTGACGCGACGCCCTCGGGAGAGATCGCTGCTGCCATGTCAAATCTGTGGCAAGGTCTTTGACCGACCCAGCCTCCTGAAGAGGCACATGCGAACCCATACAGGTGTGTATAATGCTCAAGCAGGTGTGTGTGTGTGTAGCATCCATGTAGGTGTGTGGAGTTCATCACGTGTGTAGTCTAATGCACATAGCGTCTATGTAGGCGGATAGGTCTATGTATGTCCATGTTCATCAGGTTTGTAACACTCTTGCAGGTGTGTAATTAACTATGTAGCGACTATAAATGTGTGAACTACACATATATAAATATAGACCACTTATGCAGGTATGCACTGCCCACAAATTTTAATTATATAATTATTTTTTTACGAAATTAAGAAGCCATTTTGCGTAATAGGTTAGGTTAGGTTTGGTTTGGTTTGGTTAGGTTTAACTATGCAAAATTTGTTTAGGTTTGTTTAGATTATGTTAGACTATTGTAGATGTGATCAAATCAATGTGTCTTTTTACTTAAAATTGCACCAAAAAAAAATAATTAATCACCGTGACCTACCAACCTCTGAGTGCTATCAAGATGTAAATATATAAATATTTTCCACTTTCGTCAAACAGGAGAGAAGCCGCACGTGTGCGAAGTGTGTGGGAAAGGCTTCTCGACCAGCTCCTCTCTCAACACGCACCGAAGAATTCACAGTGGAGAGAAGCCCCATCAGTGTAGCACCTGCGGGAAAAGGTTCACAGCCTCCTCTAATCTATATTACCACAAGATGACCCATATTAAGGTAAATTTCCTCTCCCCTTCTCTTCCTTCTCCTTCCTTCTCCAGCCCAACCGGGCTGTGGTGGGTATGTGGGCCTGCGGGCCGCTCCAAGCAACAGCCTGGTGGACCAAACTCTCACAAGTCAAGCCTGTCCTTGGGCCGGGCTTGAGGAGTAGAAGAACTCCCAGAACCCCATCAAACAGGTATATGTGGACCTGCGGGCCGCTCCAAGCAACAGCCTAGTGGACCAAACTCTCACAAGTCAAGCCTGTCCTTGGGCCGGGCTTGAGGAGTAGAAGAACTCCCAGAACCCCATCAAGCAGGTATATGTGGGCCTGCGGGCCGCTCCAAGCAACAGCCTGGTGGATCAAACTCTCACAAGTCAAGCCTGTCCTTGGGCCGGGCTTGAGGAGTAGAAGAACTCCCAGAACCCCATCAAGCAGGTATATATGGGCCTGCGGGCCGCTCCAAGCAACAGCCTAGTGGACCAAACTCTCACAAGTCAAGCCTGTCCTTGGGCCGGGCTTAGGGAGTAGAAGAACTCCCAGAACCCCATCAACCAGGTATCAACTAGGTATCCTCCTCCTTCCAGGACTTCCTTAAGGGATCACTCTGTATATCCCTACAGATAGATAGGCATTACACTGTCTTGAAAGATACTTGTAGAGTTTATTTAGAAATTATTGTATCTGTTTAAGTGATAATTATCTTTTTTATAAACTAGTTTCAGATTGAGAACTAGGGTGAGAATAGCTTGAGCTACCTCATCCCTTTGTGTGTATTTTACATCAATAAACTTATTTCAATTTCAATTTCAATTTCAATTTCAGTTTCAGATTCTAATGTATGAATATTTTATCATATATTTCGTTGCTTTATTCTCGTGTCTTACAATGGGTTAGGTACTGGGTGGGTTGATGTCTTGAGATTGTTGTTGTCTTAGAATATAATGGTGAATATGATGTTGTTTTCTGTCTATCTGTTGGATATAAACTGTTGTTACATCTATCACCACTGCTCCGATTGCTTCTACTATGACAATCTATTAATATAACAGCCACAAATATCATATCTACCACCATTATAACCACCACAACCACCACCATAACTACTAGCATAGACTTCACGCCCCCAACACCGTTCCTCCTCCTCCTCCCGCAGGACAAACCTCATAAATGTTCAGTGTGTGGGCGATCCTTCGCCACACCAGGAGACCTGCGTTGTCACACCGTTGTCCACACCGGCCAGTGGCCACACCGGTGTCCGGTGTGTGCTAAGGGCTTCAGTAAGCACGCCAACCTCCGCAATCATCTCTTCCTCCACTCCGGTGAGTTCATATTTAAGCCAACCTATGTCAGTCCCATACCCTAGACCATTCCCCCTGCAAAATTTGAGAAAGGCTAACCCCGAGCATGTGGCCACCAACTATTCTACAGACAGACGATCTTATAGTATAGATATATTGAATGTTGTATCTAACAGCCAAAAGAAATTTAGTACTTTTTTATATTTTATTTAAAAATAGTTTTACAAATAGTTTTTTGGGTTAATGAGCAGCAAATAATCAATGATTCTGTAATCATTCATTAAACCACTGAAGTTAATACAAAAAAGTAAAAAAATAATGTTTAAAGAATTCCATTAAAGCTTATATTTAATGTTTTAATAAAATAATTTTTGTTTAGCTTATTTGTATATTTTAGTGATTCTGTAATATCTTAGTGATTACACAGTGAAATTATATTAGCATGATGTATCAATGAACACATACAGTTGTACTACAGTCGACTAGAAGACGTCTGGGAACACCCAACGCTTAGGTTCGAGCCCACATCACGGCTCCTGTAGATTTGTTCATCTTAATGACTGTTACATGTCTGTTTTGATAATAAATATTCTCAGAATAAATGCATTAATGTTCACAGTTTGTCCTTATACCCATTGCAGCTGAACTGGAGCAGAGAGAAGGGAGTGCAGTTCCAGGGGTGTTGGGTAAGCTTGTGAGGTAGTGATAGAGAGACTTCAAGCTTGTCAAACTCAAACTTGTCAAGCCTGTCAAGCTTGTCAAGCCTGACAAGCCAACTTGAATGTTATCGTCCAAGCTTGAGTGGGACGATAACACTCTCCCAATAACAATTATTGAGAGACCACTGACAAGTCTTGACATCTTAAAAGCTGACTATAAGAAACAAGCGTCAAGTTTTGACATCTTTTAAGCTTACAGGAAGATATCAATCAGTAGAGAGATAACACTAACTTCCCTTCACTACACACAAAAGACAAATCAATTACCACAAAAGAACTTGACCAAAACAACTGTAAAACAAATGTTATAATATAAATTCACACTCTCAGTCGATTTTGTTAAATAATTTCAACTCTGCGGCAAAATTATAGTTGAAAGGATATAATAGTACAAATATAGACATATAGTTATTATATATTAATGAGAACTGTATTTTTTGAGAATAGCGTAAGACTCTCAGTGATACACTTAAGATTGACTTACCATATGTGTAAACAAAGATGACATTATGGCGTCACAAACTTGAGTTTTATGACGTCACAGGCGTGGACATTTCCCAGGTACCTATTTACTGCTAGGTGAACAGAGGCACCAGGGTGAAAGAAACTCTGCTCATTTGTTTTTGCCTTGGCCGGGATTCGAACCCGGGCCCTTAGGACGACATCCTCCGAGCTGTACACTCAGCAGCAAGACCCCAATGTGTGTGTGTGTGTGTGTGTGTGTGTGTGTGTGTGTGTGTGTGTGTGTGTGTGTGTGTGTGTGTGTGTGTGTGTGTGTGTGTGTGTGTGTGTGTGTGTGTGTGTGTGTGTGTGTGTGTGTGTGTGTGTGTGTGTGTGTGTGTGTGTGTGTACTCACCTAGTTCACCTAGTTGTACTCACCTAGTTGTGCTTGCGGGGGTTGAGCTCTGGCTCTTTGGTCCCGCCTCTCAACCGTCAATCAACAGGTGTACAGTTTCCTGAGCCTAATGGGCTCTATCATATCTACACTTGAAACTGTGTATGGAGTCAGCCTCCACCACATCGCTTCCTAATGCATTCCATTTGTCAACCACTCTGACACTAAAAAAGTTCTTTCTAATATCTCTGTGGCTCATTTGGGCACTCAGTTTCCACCTGTGTCCCCTAGTGCGTGTGCCCCTTGTGTTAAACAGCCTGTCTTTATCAACCCTGTCGATTCCCCTGAGAATCTTGAATGTGGTGATCATGTCCCCCCTAACTCTTCTGTCTTCCAACGAAGTGAGGTTTAATTCCTGCAGTCGCTCCTCGTAGCTCATACCTCTCAGCTCGGGTACTAGTCTGGTGGCAAACCTTTGAACCTTTTCCAGTTTAGTCTTATGCTTGACTAGATAGGGACTCCATGCTGGAGCCGCATACTCCAGGATTGGTCTGACATATGTGGTATATAATGTTCTGAAAGATTCCTTACACAAGTTTCTAAAGGCCGTTCTTATGTTAGCCAACCTGGCATATGCTGCTGATGTTATCCTCTTGATATGAGCTTCAGGGGACAGGTCTGGCGTGATATCAACCCCCAGGTCTTTCTCTCTCTCTGACTCTTGAAGTATTTCATCTCCCAAATGATACCTTGTATCTGGTCTCCTGCTTCCTACCCCTATCTTCATTACATTACATTTGCTTGGGTTAAACTCTAACAGCCATTTGTTCGACCATTCCTGCAGCTTGTCCAGGTCTTCTTGAAGTCTCAAGCTGTCCTCCTCTGTCTTAATCCTTCTCATAATTTTGGCGTCGTCAGCAAACATTGAGAGGAATGAGTCTATACCCTCTGGGAGATCATTTACGTATATCAGAAACAGGATAGGTCCAAGTACAGAGCCCTGTGGGACTCCACTGGTGACTTCACGCCAGTCTGAGGTCTCACCCCTCACTGTAACTCTCTGCTTCCTATTGCTTGTGTGTGTGTGTGTGTGTGTGTGTGTGTGCGTGTGTGTGTGTGTGTGTGTGTGTGTGTGTGTGTGTGTGTGTGTGTGTGTGTGTGTGTGTGTGTGTGTGTGTGTGTCTGGTATTCACGGAAGAACTTCAGTTATGCCTCTGATGAGGACTTTTGCATTGTGAACAAATAAAATAATAATAAAAAAAATTAAATCTCCATTATCAGCTTCGTTTTATTTGTACCTTTATAATATTTTATAATAATAAAGTAGAAAATATACCCGAGTGTCTTTATAATCTATTCACTCAGTCACCGAAGAATAGAATTCAACCAAAGTTTTGCATTGATTTTACAATGTACCGAGTGAAAAGTACTTGTAATATACTGCACACTTTCCTGGGAGCCTCTGTAAGTGTTGAATTATGTGGTTCAACACTTACTATGGTCATTATACTAGGGTTTTCAGGGTGTAGGAAGGGTTCTTAGGGTTCAGGAAAGGTTCTCAGGGTGTAGGAAGGGTTCTTAGGGTTCAGGAAGGGTTCTCAGGGTGTAGGAAGGGTTCTCAGGGTGTAGGAAGGGTTCTTAGGGTTCAGGAAGGGTTCTCAGGGTGTAGGAAGGGTTCTTAGGGTTCAGGAAGGGTTCTCAGGGTGTAGGAAGGGTTCTTAGGGTTCAGGAAGGGTTCTCAGGGTATAAGAAGGGTTCTTAGGGTTCAGGAAGGGTTCTCAGGGTGTAGGAAGGGTTCTCAGGGTTCAGGAAGGGTTCTCAGGGTTCAGGAAGGGTTCTCAGGGTGTAGGAAGAGTTCTTAGGGTTCAGGAAGGGTTCTCAGGGTGTAGGAAGGGTTCTCAGGGTGTAGGAAGGGTTCTTAGGGTTCAGGAAGGGTTCTCAGGGTGTAGGAAGGGTTCTCAGGGTTCAGGAAGGGTTCTCAGGGTGTAGGAAGGGTTCTTAGGGTTCAGGAAGGGTTCTCATGGTGTAGGAAGGGTTCTCAGGGTTCAGGAAGGGTTCTTAGGGTTCAGGAAGGGTTCTCAGGGTGTAGGAAGGGTTCTCAGGGTGTAGGAAGGGTTCTTAGGGGTTCAGGAAGGGTTCTCAGGGTGTAGGAAGAGTTCTTAGGCTTCAGGAAGGGTTCTCAGGGTGTAGAAAGGGTTCTCAGGGTTCAGGAAGGGTTCTCAGGGTTCAGGAAGGGTTCTCAGGGTTCAGGAAGGTTCTCAGGGTTCAGGAAGGGTTCTCAGGGTGTGTAATAGGTCCCTCTCTCTCTCCTCTTCGCTCCCAAACTCTCAAAACCTCACTTTTTTGTGCTTTAGAACTTAAGATTTCCAAGCATTAAATTCGATAAATTATCTTTTCTGACAGACAGTTTATGGCCAAGACGGATGAATCCTCAGCGATCTCAATGCATCATAATGTAATGATCCAAACAATGTGATATAATGTAACAAGTTGAAAATTACCATTAACATTTCTTTGACTCGGTTTACCCGAAGCTCATTAACTGGTTATATATACTTTTTTTACATCTATATAAAAAAAGGTCTATTTAGTTGCACGAGAACGCTGCCAGACACCCTGAGACATGCAAACTATTTTTCCTCACTTTTTGGGTCTTTTTTTTGTATCTTCTCAAAGTCAAAAGACAAAACTATTTAACTTCAACGTTTAGGGTGCTTTTTTGCTTTTTTTTGAGGGGGGGAATTAAGTCTTCGTAGGGCATTGAGAGCGGGAAATTGATTAGCGACGTACAGCGTTTTCCGGACGGACGGATAGAGGTGGAAAATTTACGAAATTTCGTGTCGTCCGCCTCGGGGGTTTCAGACGCTGGCGGGTCCATTGATCAGTTCCCGCAGGTCCCATGGAAAAAAATAAAAAAATGTCAGAGGAAATTTTATTTTTCATGGTCAGGTTCAGCTGTGAGGGAAGATTTTCAAGTTCCCCCTCACCTGATGTTGTGAGAGAACTCTCACTGTGAGGGGTGTATAGGTTCTCTCCCTCACCTCAGAAGTTTCAAGCCTGCTCCTGTGCCAGGTAAGTCCATCACGGGCTCACCATAGCCAGTGCTACTTAGAACTTTTAGTTCCCAGTAGCTGAATCTTAAACAACAACATCCCTCACCTCACTATGAGGGCTCAACACGTCTTCTCGCTTCAAGTATGAGATATATTGGGGGATATGAGTGGTGAGGGAGTGGTGGAGGCTGTGAGGGAGTGGTGGGGAATTGTGAGGGAGTGGTGGGGGTGGTGAGGGAGTGGTGGAGGCTGTGAGGGAGTGGTGGAGGTTGTGAGGGAGTGGTGGGGGTGGTGAGGGAGTGTGGGGTGGTGAGGGAGTGGGGAGGCTGTGAGGGAGTGGTGGAGGCTGTGAGGGAGTGGTGGAGGCTGTGAGGGATGGTGGAGGTGGTGAGGGAGTGGTGGGGGTGGTGAGGGAGTGGTGGAGGCTGTTGAGGGAGTGGTGAGGTGGTGAGGGAGTGGTGGGGGTGTGAGGGAGTGGTGGAGGCTGTGAGGGAGTGGTGGGGATTGTGAGGGAGTGGTGGGGGTGGTGAGGGAGTGGTGGAGGCTGTGAGGGAGTGGTGGGGGTGGTGAGGAGTGGTGAGAGGCTGTGAGGGAGTGGTGGGGATTGTGAGGGAGTCGTGGAGGTGGTGAGGGAGTGGTGAAACTTATGAGGTAGGGATGGTAAGGGGGCTTAGAGAATGATGAGAGAAGAAAGGGAAGATATGACATTGATGGATAAAATGAAGGATGGTGACAGTTGATGAGATAAGGAAGGTGGATATTTCCTTGTGGATTTAGATGTGAGGGAGATATGAGGCTTCGGTGGAAAGGAAAACCAATTGATGAACGGTCTGGGATATGATCAAGATGTTCATAATAATAAAAAATATCTCATTTAACTGTGACACATCTACTCTTACCTCATTTCCTCCCCTAAGTCAAACCTCCCACTCATTTCATCCCCCTTACTCATCTTCTCTCTCCTCTCCATCCCTTAAGTAATAGGGGAAGGAGGGTCAAATTCGCTTTGGGGATCGGTCTCTCGTCTTAGCTCTGTTATTATGTGTCCATTCACC
>WNGS01010541.1:26323-31323 GCA_020271785.1 Procambarus virginalis
CAGTCCTGGCACCACTGCTCTGTACCCCAGGGCACAGTCCTGGCACCACTGCTCTGTACCCCAGGCACAGTCCTGGCACCACTGCTCTGTACCCCAGGGCACAGTCCTGGCACCACTGCTCTGTGTACCCCAGGGCACAGTCCTGGCACCGCTGCTCTGTACCCCAGGCACAGTCCTGGCACCACTGCTCTGTACCCCAGGGCACAGTCCGTGGCACCACTGCTCTGTACCCCAGGCCACAGTCCTGGCACCACTGCTCTGTACCCAGGGCACAGTCCTGGCACCGCTGCTCTGTACCCCAGGGCACAGTCCTGGCACCAGTACTCTGTACCCCAGGGCACAGTCCTGGCACCACTGCTCTGTACCCCAGGGCACAGTCCTGGCACCACTGCTCTGTACCCAGGACACAGTCCTGGCACCACTACTCTGTACCCCAGGGCACAGTCCTGGCACCACTGCTCTGTACCCCAGGGCACAGTCCTGGCACCGCTGCTCTGTACCCCAGGGCACAGTCCTGGCACCGCTGCTCTGTACCCAGGCCACAGTCCTGGCACCACTGCTCTGTACCCCAGGGCACAGTCCTGGCACCAGTACTCTGTACCCCAGGGCACAGTCTTTGCACCACTGCTCTGTACCCCAGGACACAGTCCTGGCACCATTACTCTGTACCCCAGGGCACAGTCTTTGCACCACTGCTCTGTACCCCAGGGCACAGTCCTGGCACCGCTGCTCTGTACCCCAGGGCACAGTCCTGGCACCGCTGCTCTGTACCCCAGGGCACAGTCCTGGCACCGCTGCTCTGTACCCCAGGGCACAGTCCTGGCACCGCTGCTCTGTACCCCAGGACACAGTCCTGGCACCACTACTCTGTACCCCAGGGCACAGTCCTGGCACCACTACTCTGTACCCCAGGACACAGTCCTGGCACCACTACTCTGTACCCCAGGGCACAGTCCTGGCACCACTACTCTGTACCCCAGGGCACAGTCCTGGCACCAGTACTCTGTACCCCAGGGCACAGTCCTTGCACCACTGCTCTGTACCCCAGGGCACAGTCTTTGCACCACTGCTCTGTACCCCAGGCACAGACCTGGCACCACTGCTCTGTACCCCAGGGCACAGTCCTGGCACCACTACTCTGTACCCCAGGGCACAGTCCTGGCACCACTGCTCTGTACCCCAGGGCACAGTCCTGGCACCACTACTCTGTACCCCAGGGCACAGTCTTTGCACCACTGCTCTGTACCCCAGGGCACAGTCCTGGCACCACTGCTCTGTTCCCCAGGACACAGTCCTTGCATCACTACTCTGTACCCCAGGACACAGTCCTTGCATCACTGCTATTTCTCACTCTTATCGCGGATATAGACAAAAATACTAGTCACAGCTTCGTGTCATCCTTTACAGATGATACAAAAATCAGCATGAAAATTGCCTCTGTTGAAGACACTAAAAACTACATGCAGATATTAATATGGTAAGCAACTGAATATAGCATAATGTTTTACGGTGCTAAGTTCCAGCTACTGAGGTATGGTGTGAACGAGGAAGGTGAACGGTGACACAGGGTACAGGACACAGGGTACAGGGTACAGGACACAGGGTACAGGACACAGGGTACAGGGTACAGGACACAGGGTACAGGGTACAGGGTACAGGACACAGGGTACAGGGTACAGGACACGGTACAGGACACAGGGTACAGGGTACAGGACACAGGGTACAGGACACAGGGTACAGGACACAGGACACAGGGTACAGGACACAGGACACAGGGTACAAGACACAGGACACAGGGTACAGGACACAGGGTACAGGACACAGGACACAGGGTACAGGGTACAGGACACAGGACACAGGGTACAGGACACAGGACAAAGGGTACAGGACACAGGACACAGGACACAGGGTACAGGACACAGGACACAGGGTACAGGACACAGGGTACAGGACACAGGACACAGGGTACAGGACACAGGACACAGGGTACAGGGTACAGGACACAGGTCACAGGGTACAGGACACAGGGCACAGGACACAGGACACAGGGTACAGGACACAGGGTACAGGGTACAGGACACAGGACACAGGGTACAGGACACAGGGTACAGGACACAGGGTACAGGACACAGGACACAGGACACAGGGTACAGAACACAGGGGTACAGGACACAGGGTACAGGACACAGGACACAGGACACAGGACACAGGACACAGGACACAGGGTACAGGACACAGGACACAGGGTACAGGACACAGGGTACAGGACACAGGACACAGGGTACAGGACACAGGGTACAGGACACAGGGTACAGGACACAGGACACAGGGTACAGGACACAGGGTACAGGACACAGGGTACAGGACACAGGGTACAGGACACAGGACACAGGACACAGGGTACAGAACACAGGGGTACAGGACACAGGGTACAGGACACAGGACACAGGACACAGGACACAGGGTACAGGACACAGGACACAGGGTACAGGACACAGGGTACAGGACACAGGGTACAGGACACAGGGTACAGGACACAGGGTACAGGACACAGGACACAGGGTACAGGACACAGGGTACAGGACACAGGGTACAGGACACAGGACACAGGGGTACAGGACACAGGGTACAGGACACAGGGTACAGGACACAGGGTACAGGACACAGGGTACAGGACACAGGACACAGGGGCACAGGACACAGGGTACAGGACACAGGGTACAGGACACAGGGTACAGGACACAGGGTACAGGACACAGGACACAGGGGCACAGGACACAGGGTACAGGACACAGGGTACAGGACACAGGGTACAGGACACAGGGTACAGGACACAGGGTACAGGACACAGGACACAGGGGTACAGGACACAGGGTACAGGACACAGGGTACAGGACACAGGGTACAGGACACAGGGTACAGGACACAGGACACAGGGGCACAGGACACAGGGTACAGGACACAGGGTACAGGACACAGGGTACAGGACACAGGGTACAGGACACAGGGTACAGGACACAGGACACAGGGGCACAGGACACAGGGTACAGGACACAGGGTACAGGACACAGGGTACAGGACACAGGGTACAGGACACAGGACACAGGGGCACAGGACACAGGGTACAGGACACAGGGTACAGGACACAGGGTACAGGACACAGGGTACAGGACACAGGACACAGGGGCACAGGACACAGGGTACAGGACACAGGGTACAGGACACAGGGTACAGGACACAATCAGACCTACTCATAGAAGGAAAGCAACATATAAAAGATCTGGGAATTATGATGTCTCACGACCTGACATTTAGTGAACATAACCGAGCAAATATAGCGGCGGCGGCCAGGACAATGATGGGATGGATTATGAGAACGTTCATAATCCAGAGACCTCACAGCAATGTTCACATCCAGAGACCCCACAGCAATGTTCACATCCAGAGACCTCACAGCAATGTTCACATCCAGAGACCTCACAGCAATGTTCACATCCAGAGACCCCACAGCAATGTTCACATCCAGAGACCTCACAGCAATGTTCACATCCAGAGACCTCACAGCAATGTTCACATCCAGAGACCTCACAGCAATGTTCACATCCAGAGGCCTCACAGCAATGTTCACATCCAGAGACCTCACAGCAATGTTCACATCCAGAGACCTCACAGCAATGTTCACATCCAGAGACCTCACAGCAATGTTCACATCCAGAGACCTCACAGCAATGTTCACATCCAGAGACCTCACAGCAATGTTCACATCCAGAGACCTCACAGCAATGTTCACATCCAGAGACCTCACAGCAATGTTCACATCCAGAGACCTCACAGTAATGTTCACATCCAGAGACCTCACAGCAATGTTCACATCCAGAGGCCCCACAGCAATGTTCACATCCAGAGACCTCACAGCAATGTTCACATCCAGAGGCCCCACAGCAATGTTAATACGATTTACATCACTGGTGCTGTCCCGTCTTGAATATTGCTCGGTACTCACTTCCCCTTTCAGAGCAGGAGAGATCTCTGAATTAGAGGGAATACAGAGAACATATACGGCACACATAGACACGATAAAACATCTAAATTATTGGGACCGTCTCAAAGCTCTCCAAATGTACTCTCTGGAAAGGAGACGAGAAAGGTATCAAATAATATATACATGGAAGATACTGGAGAGCCAGGTCCCAAATGTGCACAGTAGAATAACAACATACTGGAGCGAAAGGTACGGAAGGAAATGTAGAATAGCACCAGTGAAGAGTAGAGGTGCCATAGGCACAATCAGAAAACACTGAACATCAGAGGACCAGTGAAGAGTAGAGGTGCCATAGGCACAATCAGAAAACACTGAACATCAGAGGTCCAGTGAAGAGTAGAGGTGCCATAGGCACAATCAGAAAACACTGAACATCAGAGGTCCAGTGAAGAGTAGAGGTGCCATAGGCACAATCAGAGGGGTCACTGAACATCAGAGGTCCAGTGAAGAGTAGAGGTGCCATAGGCACAATCACAGACCACTGAACATCAGAGGTCCAGTGAAGAGTAGAGGTGCCATAGACACAATCAGAGAACACTGAACATCAGAGGTCCAGTGAAGAGTAGAAGTGCCATAGGCACAATCAGAGAACACTGAACATCAGAGGTCCAGTGAAGAGAAGAGGTGCCATAGGCACAATCAGAAAACACTGAACATCAGAGGTCCAGTGAAGAGTAGAGATGCCATAGGCACAATCAGAGAACACTGAACATCAGAGGTCCACAGCTGTTCAACACCCTCCCAGCAAGCATTAGAAATATTGCCGTAGCAAAGGTGGATGTCTTCAAGAAGCATTTAGATAAGTTCTTGCAAGAAGTCCCGGACCAACCACGCTGTAGTGGATATGTAGGCTTGCGGGCCGCTCCAATCAACAGCCTGTTGGACCAAGCTCTCACAAGTCGAGCCTGGCCTCGGGCCGGGCTCTGGGAGTAGAAGAACTACAGAAATCCTCTCCAGG
>WNGS01010543.1:2500-12229 GCA_020271785.1 Procambarus virginalis
ATCACTGTACACAGGAAAATGTTATTCAACACTCCAGCATATATATATATATATATATATATATATATATATATATATATATATATATATATATATATATATATATATATAGTCCCACTGGTGGGTGTTGTCTAAAGATTGTTAATCTTCTCTTGTGGTTCATGCAAGTATGTGCTTATAGCATAGACACGAGTTCTCCCACATTGACAGTGGCTTGATGAAAAATGCTTGAGTGACCCCTCACTAATCTGGCGCCCTTGGGAGGTGGAGATATTTGAGGTAAATACTTCGAAGTCTCTATCTCTTTTAAGGGTCTGACTTGGTGTAGTGGGTTAAGGCATACTAGTTATGGCAGCTATTGGAAGATAGTTGTGCTTTCTGGGTTCGAGTCCCACTGGTGGGTGTTGTCTAAAGATTGTTAATCTTCTCTTGTGGTTCATGCAAGTATGTGCTTATAGCATAGACATGAGTTCTCCCACATTGACAGTGGCTTGATGAAAAATGCTTGAGTGACCCCTCACTAATCTGGCGCCCTTGGGAGGTGGAGATATTTGAGGTAAATACTTCGAAGTCTCTATCTCTTTTAAGGGTCTGACTTGGTGTAGTGGGTTAAGGCATACTAGTTATGGCAGCTATTGGAAGATAGTTGTGCTTTCTGGGTTCGAGTCCCACTGGTGGGTGTTGTCTAAAGATTGTTAATCTTCTCTTGTGGTTCATGCAAGTATGTGCTTATAGCATAGACACGAGTTCTCCCACATTGACAGTGGCTTGATGAAAAATGCTTGAGTGACCCCTCACTAATCTGGCGCCCTTGGGAGGTGGAGATATTTGAGGTAAATACTTCGAAGTCTCTATCTCTTTTAAGGGTCTGACTTGGTGTAGTGGGTTAAGGCATACTAGTTATGGCAGCTATTGGAAGATAGTTGTGCTTTCTGGGTTCGAGTCCCACTGGTGGGTGTTGTCTAAAGATTGTTAATCTTCTCTTGTGGTTCATGCAAGTATGTGCTTATAGCATAGACACGAGTTCTCCCACATTGACAGTGGCTTGATGAAAAATGCTTGAGTGACCCCTCACTAATCTGGCGCCCTTGGGAGGTGGAGATATTTGAGGTAAATACTTCGAAGTCTCTATCTCTTTTAAGGGTCTGACTTGGTGTAGTGGGTTAAGGCATACTAGTTATGGCAGCTATTGGAAGATAGTTGTGCTTTCTGGGTTCGAGTCCCACTGGTGGGTGTTGTCTAAAGATTGTTAATCTTCTCTTGTGGTTCATGCAAGTATGTGCTTATAGCATAGACACGAGTTCTCCCACATTGACAGTGGCTTGATGAAAAATGCTTGAGTAACCCCTCACTAATCTGGCGCCCTTGGGAGGTGGAGATATTTGAGGTAAATACTTCGAAGTCTCTATCTCTTTTAAGGGTCTGACTTGGTGTAGTGGGTTAAGGCATACTAGTTATGGCAGCTATTGGAAGATAGTTGTGCTTTCTGGGTTCGAGTCCCACTGGTGGGTGTTGTCTAAAGATTGTTAATCTTCTCTTGTGGTTCATGCAAGTATGTGCTTATAGCATAGACACGAGTTCTCCCACATTGACAGTGGCTTGATGAAAAATGCTTGAGTGACCCCTCACTAATCTGGCGCCCTTGGGAGGTGGAGATATTTGAGGTAAATACTTCGAAGTCTCTATCTCTTTTAAGGGTCTGACTTGGTGTAGTGGGTTAAGGCATACTAGTTATGGCAGCTATTGGAAGATAGTTGTGCTTTCTGGGTTCGAGTCCCACTGGTGGGTGTTGTCTAAAGATTGTTAATCTTCTCTTGTGGTTCATGCAAGTATGTGCATATATATATATATATATATATATATATATATATATATATATATATATATATATATATATATATATATATATAGATCAATCATCAATTTCAATAATAATAAGATATCACTGGGCACACAGCCTACCACCAATAACTGGTACATTCATATATATATATATTCTCTTGCATAATCTATAATATTAATGTCACATGAAAGAAATTATCCACGACACAGCAATCTCTTCAATAATCACAGGTGCACTCACACACCACATATATTCACATGTATTCTGTGAGAGCTCTCTACAGCCTCACTCCTCACAACTGTGCCTACCGTGACACAGACATTGGTGAGCCTTGCTCACGACATAGAAGATACTCTGGCTAAATATAGCTGACTAAAGGGGAATTGGGAGGGAAACTAGAATCACCTACTTCCACCTCACTGATGTGGACTCACCCTCCGGTGAGAGTTGAATTGCAGCTCCTGGTCCCGGATCTCGACTTGTTGTAGGGAACGCCCCCACACACGCACTGGTGCTCTCTCCAGGAACCCAATCAACATCCCAAAAACGCGTCGTCACCGTGCTCTGTCCTCTGCAAGCCCATGCTCTTCCACAACTTCTTGAAGGGTTGGAGTCGGTCTCCTGGCCGTCGACTTCCCGCAACTACGTCTGCAGTCCTCTTCTCGGCTGCAGTCGTCCTGATTCCCAATTAGTTTTCTTCTTCTACTGCTTCCCAGTGGATTGGCCCAGCCGCTACGTCGTCACTAAACGGGTGAACTGTCTCAGACGTCACATACGTCACTTCACAGACTTCACTTCTTCTTGCAAAGCATCTGTCCCACTTGTTGCTCAATATTCCGTCGATTCCCTCTTCGGTCCAACACATGAACGAAGGAAGACCTCACAGAGTACTTGCAGGCTAGGGGTGACGCGTAAAATCCATGGGAGCAGGGTACAGCTGTCAAACTGACAGGACCAACGTTCACACGTCTGACCTCGTCGACGTGTCGTGTCAAACTGGTGGCGCCACAGAGGCGTGATCTCCAGACTCCCCCTGCTCTTGTGACGTCATACTTGCCAGGGGTGTTTTTCATTGGCTCCCTGTGCCACGTTACTGTTCGTGACCAATCTGGTGCCACTGACGTCATACAGTTTTGGGGGGAGAATGGAGGGACCGGCGCCATATTGGCGTCCTAAAGGGCCTAAACAATAGGCCAAAACACTCTTCTATTGCGAATTTCTCGCCAACACGTGAACACTACGCGCTCCCACATATGTCAAATTGTTGCCCGCAACGTAGAGAATGCTCGGGTGAAGTGGATATGACTCTTACAGCTGGCGTGGGAGAAATATAAGGGTGGGAACACCATCACATTCCCCTCCCCTTAAATTAAGAGTCATATCGGTTTAGTATAGACGGGACAGGGCATCCGCTACTACGTTGTCCTTCCCTCTGATGTGCTTAATGTCCAGCCAGTACTCCTGCAGTAGTAATGCCCACCTCGTCAGCCGCTGGTTGGAGTTCCTCATCTTGTACAAAAAGGTCAGAGGGTTGTGATCTGTAAACACAAGAACAGGTCTCGCCCCTCCTCCCACGTACATGTCGAAGTGCTTCAGGGCCATTACTAAAAAGCCAAAGCCTCCTTCTCGATGGTACTATAGGCACGCTGGTACTTCACAAATTTCTTGGAGTAGAATGCTTCTGGCCTATGTACCTCACTCCTTTCTTGGGCCAACATGGCTCCTATCCCAACGTCACTGGCATCCACGTACAGGATGAATCTGGCTGAAAAATCTGGAGATATTAATACTGGGGCCTCCGTCAACAGTTTCTTCATCTTCTCAAAAGACTGCTGGCAGGCCTCTCCCCACTTCCATCGTACATTCTTAGAGAGTAGTTCGGTCAGGGGATGCACTACCGTGGAAAAGTTCTTGCAGAAACCACGATAGTATCCTATCATCCCAAGATACCTCAACAACTCCTTACGTGTCCTGGGCACTGGGTACTCCCTAATGGCTGGCACTTTGTGATCTACAGGGGTTACTTCTCCTTGGCCGATGACAAAGCCTAGGTACTCTAAGTGGGCCTTCCCAAACTCGATCTTGGCTAGGTTCACGGTTAAGTTAGCATCTTCTTGCCTCCTGAACAATTCTATGGGTCTCTCCAGGTGTGTCTCCCAATCGTCAGAGTACACTACTATGTCATCGATGTATATCGTGCAGCCTTCGGCCCCCCTCAGCAGCTCGTTCATCATGCGTTGGAAACAACTACCGCTGTTTTTCATTCCGAATGGCAACACTTTGTACTGGTACAGCCCATCCAGTGTTACGAAAGCTGATATCTTCCTGGCATCGGGAGTCAATGAGATCTGGTAGTACCCCTTGAGCAGATCGACATTGGACACATATCTTGCACTACCCACCTGGTCGATGCAATCACTCACCCTTGGCATGGGGTGGGAATCTGCCACAGTGATGGAGTTCACCTTTCTGTAGTCTGTACAAAAGCGGAATGTACCATCGCTTTTCTTCACTAACAAACACGGGGAACTCCACTCACTGTTGCTAGGCTCTGCAAGGTCTTTCTCAAGGAGATGCTCCACCTCCTTCCTCATCAACTCTCGCTTCTCTGGGCTTACCCTATAAGCGCTCTGCTTGACGGGCCTGGCGTCCCTCACCTCCTCCCCGTGCATTACACTCTTGTGTCGTCGGGGCACGTCGGTAAAGAGAGAGGCATTTTCTCTTAACAGGTTCGTCAGGTCTGTGCTCTGTTGTCCTTCCAGGTGTTGTAACTTGTCCTCGATCTTCGCCAAACTCTCTGAATTGGTGAGATGGGTGCCGTCCGCCCTTGACCACTTTCCTTCCTCCTCTGGAAGTTCCTGGTCCACCTGCATGCACAAAATCATCTTCTGCTGGGGGGTTTCGAGTCATCGTTCCGTCCTGCTCGGCGGATCTTTCTTCCTCAGGGACGAAAGGCTTCAGGCGGTCAATATGACACACCTGTGTCTTGCAGGGTCTATCCGGCTTACCGATTTCATAAGTTACAGGACCCAACCGCCGTAGCACCCTGTACGGTCCCTCGAATCGTGACTCGGTCACCCGGCTCTTCCCTGGCAGCAACACCATAACCTGGGACCCAACCTGGAACTCTCTTGGCGTAGCTTTCTTGTCATACCATTCTGACATTTTACGCTGCCCCTCCTTCAGATGTTTTCTTGCTAGTTCCTTTGCCAAAGTGAGACGTTCCTTGAACTTCTGAACGTACTCGTTGTGAGATTTTTCTCTACGCCTACCTCCCTTAGGAGGTGGACTACAAGTTTAAAGGCTGCTCTTGGCAGTTAAGCATGAGTCCAGTAGAAAAAGGAGAAGCGGGAGCAAACCGCCAGGCTTCCACCAGCAGGGGTGAAAACCTGTCCACAATAGGCCGCTGGTTCCTCCTAGTTAAACATGACGTTAAAACCAATAAAGGGTAACCGACGGGTTCTCACAATCAAATTTTATATTTGTTGTGTGGCGCTATGAATTGGAATTCGAATTCCCAAGAGCGCAGCCGTCATATCAAAGATTTAAAACAACAATATCAAATATATATCAGAACAATGGGAGTGGTACAGAATAGTTGAAGGTTGACATCAAAGACTGTTAACAAATAACAATTTATTATAACAAGAGACTAGACTACTACATTAAAACAAAAGAATGTCAATGACGTTACTCGAACATAAGCGTGCCCACAGAGGAATCAACACGCAAGCAAGAACTAACAGATCTATAATCACAATTACAACAAATGACACAGTGAGTTCTGGAACACGTCTCCAGTAACCTCCTAACTGTTCTACGCCTCAGTGCAGTCTACACCTGCAATAGCGGTTGCAATGCAATCAAATCAGTAGCCTTTCAATGACATCAATAACTAATGGGTTCACTGGCAACTCCAGCACCCTTCCTCAAATTAATCTTTACGTTAATGTCCATCCAGTGGCACCATAACCAACAGCTAAATAGCAACCCTTGCTGTGTGGCTGCATACTGAACTAACCTGAACACAGGTGTGCCCACTGATGACGCAATATTGCAAACTCAAAGAAAAATATCACAGACTAAGTTACACCACAGCGTGTGATTTAATTACGTTACAGTCCAACCAGTGGCATTTGCAACACAGCTATTCAACAGCCCCTCGAGAAATGACAGCAGGCTCCATCCTGCTGACACTTCGGGCTGACAACATGAACTAACTGAACAATCTTCCACTGATGACACAAGCAAGCAATCAATAGTGACACGACTTCCTAGTGGCAACTACTCTAATCACAAGCTTAAGGCCCTCCCTCCAACAGGAGCGACCCCCGTAATCAGGTGGGTAGTCTAACAGTGACTCCCCCTATCACAACTAAAGTGAACACAGTCAGGCAAGGTGGGATTCTGGGACACAGCTCCACTCATCCCTAAGTTACTTTACCCTCGTCACTAGACGATAACCAAAAGAAATTGCCTTAATCAATTGCAACATTGATTATGTGAATAATGATGGAAATTGACTGATCACAGCAGTCAGCAACAAGTACTACTTTAATAACAACAAGTGTCTCACTCTAGACAACAACATGATAGTACTCTACGTTAACACAAGTCCTCTTGTCACAATAACTCAAACTCTTAAATTACATCACACTTGACTCCTTGCAAGTATTCAGTGAGTAATTCTTAATTAAGGTCAAACGGACCACTAATTACATCCCAATTGAGTTACGTTAACTAAGCCTACCCCAAGTGGGTGGCTTCTCAACAGTCTGTGTATCACTAATTACGTTTACTTACTAATGAGTGCTAATTACCCTAATTAGCCTTGAGCAATTAATTAACTGTCACCAGGACCGATAATTAATCATACATAAATACGTCTCACTCCGCACTGCCTAAGCAGGTCTCATCAAACACTGTGAATTCACGGAAGAGGAGTTAATTACCCTAATTAACAATGAGTGCAACTTAATCCACTGTCACCAGACAGAATATGATTAATATAACGTATTATGCTAACCCCATGACCTCGCTTTACCGAGTCATCTGAGTCCTCAAGACTCCAGACGTTAATTACTCCACTAATTATCATGAGCCACTAATTGCCCCAACCCTGAAAGGCAGTTAGTCTCGAGCAACTGACGTTAGCACTATCACTGACAGACTCTGACAGATCCTCTCCCACTACGTGAATTCATGATGAGAATGCTAATTACATAATTAGCTAGAGTGGTCAATTAATTGTCACACGGACAATTAATTGCACCGGACACGTATTCCCACAAGCTCAAGTTCAACACTGTTCTCCCATAACAGCACTCACTCATTCAACAACTTCAAGTGTGCACCCCCTTATCCAGTTAATTACCCCTAATTAACTCACTGAATCCTTAAGTACTCCACACAACTCAAAGAAACAAAGTAACCCTAAGGTTACATAGGTCACACATATAATGGCATGCAAAACATTATAAAATAGCACTGCCCACATACGGTTGCGACTACTGCAACTCGTTAATTACTATGCCCACACAGTAGTAACACACGGTTTTGCAACACTCAAGGTATACCAATCTTACTGTCCCTCTAATCTTGCAAACGTTGCAAAAGATCGCCCGATCCCGGTGGCTTCAGCAAGACAATATACGTTAATATAAGACACCGTCGCTCTACGCGGACAGCTGGCACTAATTCTCCCATAATTAGGCAAATTAACAAATTGCTCGCTCCCATTAAGTGACTGAGAATTTCCCTGAATACTCAAAGGGTCCCTTTAAATCCTCAACACAGTTCCTAGGACAGTAATATCGTATACCTGATAACACTGCACAAACCTGCACATAATGATACCGTCAGCATGCCCCCCATGCTAATGACATCATTAGGCAATCAGTCAGCGATCACATCTACTGACTCACCACACAACATGATACATGCAACATGCAAATGAAACATATGGAAATGGCCTCCATAACAATGTAATTAATCAACAGGTGATATATACAAACCTCAGGATATTCACTAATAACCCTGCCCCACGGGCCTGCTTAATTAACTCTAACCTGGCCTAATTACACAATGAGGTACCATGGCACTAACCAAGGCTGGACGATTATACAGAATCGCCAGACTGGATCATTTATATGATGATTTCTCTACACTGACTGGTCCCAAACTCTAGTCAGTCTACACACAACAATATATCTACAGATATATATATTATAACACTACGTGATTTACAGTGACAATTTCCCACTCCAGGTACTGCCCCACAGTCACCTGGGCATGCCACAGACGGGCGTCTCAGCTACTTCCCTAGCCTGGCCGGGCTAGGGGCTCACACAACTTTTCTACTATGATTTCCACTAATCTGAGACACCGATAAAGTACTCACGTTTCCTTCCACACATTTCCTCATTTCCCAGGTCCTTACCACCTGGCTGTCAACACTTAGCTTGCTCCTCGTGCGTCGACAAGATGTGGCCTAGGCTGTCCTGGGAATGTGGCCAAGGGGTGGCCAAAGGTGGTGGCCAACATGTGGCCACTGCGTGGCCTTCAGGAGGGTGGCCACGGGTGGCGCGTGACGTCACAGCACCCCACCCCACCCCACCCGAGCAGCTCGCGCGCGGGTAAGGTGGGTGGATGGTGGGTGGGTGCTGGCTGGGCGGCCGGCGGGTGGCCGCGGCGGCCAGGGGGCGGCCAGGGGGCGGCCTGGGTGGCCGCGTGGCATACACACATGGATGGGGAATCACTAACAACCCCATCATACCAGAGCATGACTCGCTCTTACACTGGGGTGACAGGGTGACACTGGCCGGCGTCACCTACCACATGGACGACGTCGGGCGGAATTCAAAGTCCAAGTCCCAGTTTCTCGCAATTTTGGGCTTCGACACACCCAGGGTGGCTGGAGTGCCATGCAATATGAGTAAACAGAACGACAGGAGCGATAACGGTGGTGGGGGTGGCAGGCCCGCCACCCCCCACCTAGACACTACTCACACCCTGGCTGCCCAATTCAAACTAAACTCTCTTGGCGGCTAGAGAGGCTCACATGCCCATATTTCTCCCCCTACCTTGTCTTGACCAATCAGCAGGAAGCCGGCACGGTCCCTGTGCCGCTTCCAATGACAGCTTTTCGCGCCAAAACTCGGCATAGGAGCAGGGGTGCCTAGACCAATCACACGGGCCCCTCGCCTGTGGCGTGGCGTGACGTCACAAGGAGGGTGAGGCCTAACACAACGTCTCAACGTCTCCCTTGGTGGGGGGGAGGCAGCGTTCGCCCCACTGTCCCCCCTCCACCTCTAACGGTTTTTGTTATACTACCCTCTCTGTTTCACAGAACAGGCAAATTTTGCTGTAATTCTCTCTACAGAGCAATCACAGACCTCTCATTAGTTTTAACTGCCAGCATTTAACATAAGCTTTCATATGACACCCAACAAGTATATGTAAATTTGAAAGCTTCAGTTTCTAGAGTCCCTAGAGCGACTAGCCTATTCTAGAAACTAGGAAAACTAGCTGAGGAGATTCTACATCTCCTCACACTACCTCCCACTAAAGAATATATTTTCCTGCAAGGAAAATACATTCAAAACACCAGCTAGTTTTTCTGCACACACCTGCCCAACAGGTGTACTAGCTAAACAAGTGTGTAGTGTGTAACTCTGTTTCCTATGCATCACTGGCCTGAGGGTCCCTGTGTACTACCACCGGATCACCCTGGTGGTGCTGCCTGACCTTGGAGTGGCAACATGTTTGGCTCTAGCTCTGGTCCTGGCCGGTTCAACACCTCGCAACCATTTCCATCACTGAACCTCCCATTTCCATCCTCGGTCTGTGTCATACTGGAACACATGAGCAACACATTGTGTGGCCTT
>WNGS01010545.1:38536-49298 GCA_020271785.1 Procambarus virginalis
TTAGAATAATCACTAATTTATTTTCTCTATTTTTAATCCCAGCTATCACCTCATTTGTAACGTTTAGGAGCTCCAAGCACACAAGGTCTTCCCTAATATACAGACCCACTCCTCCATGTGACACCATGTGATATGCACACCATAATTTTGAGTACAGCGATGGTTCACACATTTTATAATATAAATATACCACAATTCACTGTATGGAATAATATTACTGCAAAAAAACTAACAAAAAATTAATCAGATACATTGAAATAATTAGGAAATAATATATTTGTGGCAACTGCCGTCTGACAGCTCGGGTGGAGTAGACCTCGTCTGGCGAAGGCTCTGCCAACGCCCCTTTTTTGCCACACTTCCCTACCCTACTGCGGCTAAAATATGCCACCTACGATTTTTTTGTTATTTTTTCCGTGATCAGGGAACAAAATAAACACTTCTATAAGACAAAAGAATTTTTTGGATTTTTTTTTTTGTTGCGCCTGTGGGTGTGAATTCCATCTGGGCCCTAGCGGTTTGAGGGTTAAAAAAAATAACAGACATGGGTTGACAATAGAGGGGTAAGGTAGGTTACAGGGAATTTATTAGGTAGTGTTTAGTTTTGATCTTAAACTGGTTGAGAGAGGTAAAGTCTTTAACATGGTTGGGGAGGTCATTCCACATTCTGGGTCCCTTGATTTGTAGAGCATTTCTAGTTTGATTAAGCCGTACTCTTGGAATATCAAAACTGTATTTATTTCTAGTGTGGTGCTCATGGGTTCTGTTACAACCTTCAATGAAGCTTTTGAGTTCAGGATTGGCATTACAGTTCAGCGTTTTATATATGTATGATACACATGAGAGAATGTGCAGTGACTTCATATCTAACATATTCAGAGATTTGAGTAGTAGGGTACCGAGTGATGCCTGGGGCCAGAGTTGGATATTGTCCTAATGTCCTATTATTGGTATAATAATGGTATAATAATGGTATAATAATGTCCTATTATTGGTATACAGTACTTGTCCCTGACAAAATTAATTTTAACTGCCATCCCAGATGTTTTTAGAATGCAACATTACAATGTATACCTACCTTGGCAATCTCCACGTGACCCTCTAAAGCAGCATACATCAGTGGGGTGTCGCCATTATCTTCATGGTCTTCAACATTTGCACCATGATGGAGTAAAACCTGTAAATAAATTTGTAAAAGTATTAAACCTACATACAGAAAACATAACACAATAACAAGATTGAACTAGAGCCATGTCCTGCTTTCCTATTGACATAAGTACAAATAAATGCCCATTAAGCACATGAAATCTTAACCTGTCATCTCACTTCAGGAAACAGTAAGTAATTATCAAAAGAAGGCACCAAACCGGGAAGGCTATGTAACACCATCAAATGTGCGGAATAATTAGAGGGCGCTAAATATCACCAAGGATGCTAATACAAGAACAAAAACACATAGGTATCAAAAGTATCAGATTCACCAAGAATTCTATTGAGGGACAAGTGACCGTGAGGGACGGCCGGAAAACATGACACGCTCGTCCTGGAAGTCAGGACATTCAACAAGAATATGCACGAAAGTAAGAGGAACAATGCAATTTGGACAATAAGGAGCAGGGCGGTGCTTCATTAAGTGACCGGTGGTTAAGCGTGTATGGCCAATAAGCAACCTTGCCAGAGCTATTTCCCATTGTCAGTTACAGTGGTAGGAGGATTGCCATGAGGACACACTACTCTTAAGAATGCACAGTTTGTTATAAGTAACAGAAGACCAACATTCCTGCCAACGGGTAAAGATGGAGGAATGAATAACTGGGTAGAAGTCAGAATAAGGAATACTGGTACGACCCTGGGTTCCTCAGTGCAAACCAGAGGTCAAATTGAGCTATAAATAATTTACCTTACATTATTTGGTGCGCTTGTTGACGCGCCTTTGTTCCTATCTTCCTTGCCAGACGTAAGACGAATCTTGTTTCTCACAGAGCATTCAGACTCTTGAGCTTCTTGTGGATTAAGTATAACAGTGTAGTAATTATTAACTATCCTCAGAACGAATAAAGTAAACAATATTGTACGTCAGTGAAGATTTGTAATGTGTACAAGTTGCACGATCAATTAGGCTCTTCCCGGCAACCACAACAACTCGGGAGCTCGGCGGCTGGACGCTGGTTCTTTCTTCTCTGAACTGCTGTGGTTGAGTCAACACCTCTCCTGTGTTGCTCTGTATCCCTCTCCTCTTCCTCCTCCTCTTCCCTAACCTTATCCTGTGTCTAGTTTACAAGCTAAGTACCGTGCTGTATGTTCGTTTTCTGGCATAAGTGTGTAGTAATGTGTATAGGCTACGCTAGTGTTTATATTGCTAAGTTACTCTAAGAGGTCTCAGTGGAACCACGTGTGCTCAAGTGGTACAAAGCTACCTAGAGTCCTGGCTAGTGTCCCTTGCCTAGTAGAATTTTCCCTAGCTTGTCCTAATTGTAAAACCTTGTATCCTGCCTATGTGGACCAAGGCTTTTAAATTAAGATAGTGTGGTAAAGTAATTATTGTTATTGTTATTTAATGTATATGGGGGGTTGTTAAGAGGGTTTAATAAATAAGTTAGTTTTAAAGGAGTATCCATTCTTCCTGTGTAGGGGAGCAATGATCAAACCTCTAGGCTGATGTATTGACCTTAACCCTTAAACTGCGCGGCCTAAAATATGACAACAACCCCCCCCCCAGTGCACATAAGAACATAAGAACAAAGGCAACTGCAGAAGGCCTATTGGCCCATACGAGGCAGCTCCTATCTATAACCACCCAATCCCACTCATATTCATGTCCAATACGTATATGTCGCAAGAAATAAATTCGGGAAAAAATTCTTTTTAGTTCTGAAAGTGTCAAGAAACCCCCCCCCCCTGTATATGGGTATAGCAACAGAATTTCGAAATTGAACTTACTTTGGCTGCTATGGGGTCCGTAAGGTGGCATGTGACGTCATCATTCCCTGTGCGCCCGTGCAGTAAGCTCCTGGGGCCGATGGAGCGCCCGGGGCGGGACGCGCATGTTGCCGCGAATATATTTTTCTTCATTTTTTGCGCACAGTTCCATATACATTTTATTTGTTTTTACGCACTAATCCTATGTATAATGAACAAGTACACCATATTATGGCAGTAAAACATCCGTACTGTCCAAGGACACTGTGTTACTGCATGACACTTGTGTACACATATGTTGCATATATTTACCATGCATCATGCTAATTTATGTATATATACAATCGATTTACAGACTATACACTGTCACACCACTATACACATTCACCATCAACACATTCAGAACACCGCGCCCAGGGTGAGCAGCCACACTCAGCCAGTCCTCCCTCACTCCTCCAACATTGTATTCGCCAACATTGCTCCTCCCATCATACAGTTATTCACACCAATGTTTCATTTTCATTTATGTATATTTACAACATATGTACACACTATACACTGTCACACACTATATACATTTACCATCAACACAGTCAGAACATCGGGAGTGTGAGCAGCCACACCCACACAGGCCCTCCCTCACTCCAACATCTTACTTGCCAACATTGCTTCTCCCACCATCCTGGTAATGTTTTTATTACACTATTTACACATGTTATATATACTTATCTACATGTTTTATTTACTAGAACTATGCAAATAAGCTGGTATTGTGTCCAAACAGTACAGTGGCCACCATACACTCCATGAAAAATCACACAGCAGACGACGCTACGATTACGTCACCTCCCTCACCAAAATAGCGCACATGGACCAATAGCAGCTGCCTCGTATGGGCCAATAGCAGCTGCCTCGTATGGACCAATAGCAGCTGCCTCGTATGGGCGAATAGCAGCTGCCTCGTATGGGCCAATAGCAGCTGCCTCGTATGGGCCAATAGCAGCTGCCTCGTATGAGCCAATAGCAGCTGCCTCGTATGGGCCAATAGCAGCTGCCTCGTATGGGCCAATAGCAGCTGCCTCGTATGAGCCAATAGCAGCTGCCTCGTATGAGCCAATAGCAGCTGCCTCGTATGGGCCAATAGCAGTTGCCTTGTATGAGCCAATAGCAGCTGCCTCGTATGGGCCAATAGCAGCTGCCTCGAATGGGCCAATAGCAGCTGCCTCGAATGGGCCAATAGGCCTTCTGCAGTTACCTTTGTTCTCTTGTTCTTAGCTCCTCTCAACATACTCCTGTTGCTGTTATTACACTATATACACACACTGTATATACCCATGTACTTGTGTGTTCCCCATAGTGAACCACGAAGCTAGTGTGGTGAGCAAAACAAGAGTGGGTGCCACACAGTGAGGCTACCACAATTCTCTCCCTTCCTCACCAAAATTCCTCCTTCCACAATACTACGCACAACGCTAATTATAACCACAATCCTGGTCACTAATTTCTGTAAATGAATAATTGACCCCAAGTTTATTTTGAAAAGGAACCTAAGAAGTCGTTTGAAGATTCCTAGATGGACGAAATAATGGTGTGGCGCTGTGGCTAGCGCTGTGAACATCGTGAACAGCAATGAATCACTGATATTTGAACATTGTACCCCTGTCATTATCCCACTCAGGTTCTTCTATAATACTATCATGGCTAAATAATACAGGTTATATATATATTTTGACATTATTAGGTGATGCTGTGGTCACATGCTGAACAGCAGTGCTGTGCGCTCATGCTGCGAGCGCCAGCCTTGGTTGCTCACTCACTACTGAGGCTCTGACACTCGGCAATGTGGACGATGATTTTTTTTAAAGATGGCGTCTGTTTACAAGAGCCCTGAGGAAGCTGATGTGAACCCCATGTATCTACGGGAGTTTTGAATGGAACGTGAAAAATAAAAACACCCGGAGACTCGTTGCGCACCCGAAGCCTGGGCCTGCAGGCGCATTGCGCAGTTAAAGGGTTAAGCCACTTACTTAATATTGTTTATGCTCTATTGGGGGCCGGTCCTATCTGATCTTCCCTATTTTTGATACATCCTGATTCTAACTGCTGGCCCTTCTCTTTAATGCTCCAAGATCCCCCATAAAAGCCCATAAATTTATAACAAATACCTTTACAAGAGATGGGACAAGAGCGGACAGCTTCCCTAGCGGCAGCATCAGCATGCTCATTTAACGAGACACCAATATGGCTGGGAACCCAGGAAAACTCAACTTGCTTAAATTTACTGGAAATAAGAAACAGCCAATGCTGAATGTCGACAACCAGGTTAGGTAATGATGATAAGAGTTACAAGATACGAGCTAGATGGTGTTGAGATTGCGAAAGGGATCTGGGAGTTATGATTAGAAAGAATTTAAAATAAATGTGTCAATGCATGAATGTTCGTAATAAGGCAAATAGGACACTGGGATTTATTAATCGAAGCATTAGTAACAAGACATCTGGTGTGGTTCTTCAGCTATATCTTGCTCTGGTTAGGCCCCATTTAGATTATGCAGTTCAGTTTCTGTCCAACAACAGATTTGCTTTAACAGATTTCAGTTATCCTTTATAAGAGACCCCCCACAGGCACCGGTTCTCTAATTTATTTCTTTTCTTAAAGAAAAGTCCTTCAAATTTATTGGATTTATTGTTTTATTCTAGAGCCAGATTTCCCCACAATACCCAGCTATTTGAAAACCAGCATATTTCTGCAAGGTCATGGTTTATTTCTTCTAAATGATTATTTGGTAGAAAAATACACTGTCAGCCAATGCAAAAATGTATGCAGTGCATGTTGCACATACAATAACACACGTAGTGTGTATGTATATTGTATAAAACACGATGTAAAAGTGTGCTGTATATATTGACATGTATATTAGGGGGTAATATACATGTCAATATATAAGGGTAAAAGATAGGGGAGCCGGCCAGTCGAGGGACAGCACGCTGGACACGTGATCCTGTGGTCCCGGGATCGACCCCGGCGAGAAATGAAGGGCAGTGTTTCTTCAACTCGTCCTCGCAAATTCGTATAGTCAATATTGACTTATTAAATACGTGCATAGGTGACATACTAAACATAATAGTTTACCTTGAAAAGCTTCATAGAAAACACCGACCTTACCTAACCTTGTTAGTATGTTAAGATAAGCATTTTATAGCTTCGTAATTACAATTGTTACTAAACCTATTATAGGTATAGGTTGGGGTTCGGGACCCGCGACAAGTGGCCCCACACGGCGACAAGTGGCCCCACACGGCGACAAGTGGCCCCACACGGCGACAAGTGGCCCCACACGGCGACAAGTGGCCCCACACGGCGACAAGTGGCCCAACACGGCGACAAGTGTCCCAACACGGCGACAAGTGGCCCAACACGGCGACAAGTGGCCCAACACGGTGACAAGTGGCCCAACCGGCGACAAGTAGCCCAATCCGGCATCCCAGACCAGAACGGAAGGAAAACAAGCAGTGCCGAGATGCAGCGCGGAGAGAAGAGATATGAATAAACGAATGAGAAGGCCAAAAAAGCCAGAAGCTGCCCAGAATAGGATCCACAAGACCTAAAAAAGACCAGAGGGAAGCCCCACCGAACGACGACAGACGTACCAGTAAAACGGGAAGGAGCAGGACCATCCCGAACCTTCGAGAACATAGAAGCAAACACAAAGGACGAAAGCACAGAAAAACCCAGTCACACCCGAGACCAAAAGTTATGCAATTCCCAGGAAGAGGGCGACATAACGGAGAAGTCCCATACCGGGAAAAAGGGGCGAAGAACGTAGAAAAGCACCCACCGACAGAACGGAAACAACGGACAGAATGAACAAGGAACTGATCCCGGGGAGGGGCCGACGCCCAAATACTCGTGTGGAGAGGAGAGAAGGAAAAACCCCCACTCCACAAAACTGCAAGTCCCGCCCAGAAGGGTAGGAAAAACCCTGTCGGGGACCAACGGGGCCTGAGGCCCCCCCACGTAGCCCCATCCCAGCCCCAGGAACCCACCCGGCAGGCCCCGGGGCCAATCTGTCCCCCAAAAGCCCCAACCTCAAGAGAACCGGGCAGCCGTGAAAAGCACTAAGGAAGCCCACTGGCAGACTCTTACAACACGGTTGGAGGAAACAGGCTCGAATGCCCCCGTCACTACCCCGGAAGGAGAAGTCCCCGAGACCAACCCAGTCTCAGAACCACGGAAGCCCCGCCTCGACCCCGAACCCACAGACGGTAAAGACCCAGATGTAGGGAGGAAGAAGGGGTGGGGGGGACCCGAAAAGACCACCAACGAAAACGGGGGCAGCCTCGGGGCTTCCGGGGAGCAAACAACTCGCGCGTTGCCACTGAAACCCCATGTGCAACGCCGGTACAGCCTACACCCACATAGTCAACATTGACTGAGTAACAGTCACAAGCAATAAAACTTGCAAGACCCCAGGCCGAAGGTGTCATCGACCCCACAGGCTGCAGACAGAGGCAAAACCGTGTGAGTCACCCTGAGACAAGGGGATAGAGCAACCCTCGAACTCGCACAAAGCAAGGGAGGACACCAGGGCCACATCTATCGGGCGCATACTCCCCCTAGGGGTTTCCCAGGGTCCCGAGCGTTTACGATAAGAGGACTCGCACTCAGGTAATCCCAGGCAGGGTACTGCTAACCCGGCGCCCATGGCTGCCAAACAACATTCTAAGAGCTGAACCCCCGGGACGTGTACACTCACAGGGTCCTAGCAGGGAGAACCACTGGAAGAATGAAGAGAACTCGACACAAAGGGGAAAAGAACCAAAGGCAGAGCCCCCCACCAAGTAAACAGACAAAACGAAAAAGAAAACCCCGCAAGAGTACAGCGTACCCAGGCGAAACAGAGCCGGTCGCTATGATTGGTAAAAACAAGCTGCGCAGCACCCTGCGCCCAGCCAGTGAAAACTGCCCCTTACCCTAAGGCGAACAAGGGAGACAGAATCCCCGTTCACACAAAGGGCAGCCGAAAACCGAGCAGCAAACTGCCTAGCAGAAGCAGGACCCAAGGAACTTGTGGAAGGTAACCCCAAGCCCCAAGGGCAGTACTTACAGGGCACCTAGGGAAGAGAACCCTAGGCGCATGCAGCCCAAGTACTGGAGACTCACTCCCGGCTCACGCACCACCTAGAAGACAGACACCACACTCTAGGTACAGTGATGAAACAACCACCGGAGCCGGAGCACACAACCGGTGCCATTAGCATCAGCTGAAGAACTGGAGTGTGGATCGCCGGCGCGGTAGGTCTGGGGCTTCCCCTTCCTCCTCCCGGGGTGGGGGCTGCGCAGATAGCGACGTGACGATGATTGACATCATACTAGTTTGCTCGTTTTTGTTTGGGGAGTTCTACCCACTCGTTCGGCTTTTGGTTGCAATTTTCACCAGAATAGGGGTTTGTTTTGAACCACCTACCTTTCTGGGTGCCTAACACGGTCGATGGCAGACATAGAATGCTTCCAACCACACAGGATGTAGTACAGGATGATGATAGTGAGTGGTGTCCCAGAGAACATAAAGGTATAGTGCTTTTGAAAAATAGGTGAGATAACAGTAATCTGCCAAGGGAAGTGAAAAAATTGAATGAGAAAAAGCTGCCCTAGTGTTTCCAGTGCAGAGAACAACATTCAAGATGGCCGGCGGCGGCAAGAGGAAATACAAAACAGAGATTGATTTTGCTGGATTCAGTGAAGAAAGCATTGAGATAACCAGTCTATACAACAAGTTGGTAAAATTAGATACTATGGTGACCTCTCATGTAGAAATAATTAGTAAATTGAAAGAAAGTAATGACCATTTAAATAGCAAAGTTGTATGTCTTGAGGGTATAGTGAAAGACCTGTGCAAGGATAAGATTCAATTGGAAACAAATTGTAAAGCCATGGAAGAAGAAAATAAGACTTTATATAGAATAGATAGAATAAATATAGATAAATAGAGATAGAATAGAAGAAAATAACAGCTTTGGAAGAAGTTAAAGTAAATTTAAACATAAATGACTACAATAGGTTAGGTAAGGAATTTCAACAGGAGAAACAGCTTTTGTCAGCACAGATGGAGGAAGTTGCACAGGGAATAGAACAGTGCAAGAAAGATATGCAACTCACTTATGCACAAGTGGCCAAGGAGAAGGAAAAAATAGAAGAAGCAGTGAAGGAAGTCAAACACTGCAGCAACCAAGATAAAACAAACATTAGGCTAGAAGTGAGGAGAGAATTGGCATGTAACCCGAAGTTGGCGCAAAACACAGTTGATCGGAGTAAGTCCCTGATCATTTTTGGCTGTAAAGAAAAGGAGATAACATCTAGGTCAGAAAGAGCTGTAGAAGAAGCAAAAGTAGTAGATAAAATTGTTGGCCTCGTGGAAGGTCTTACAACCATAGAGAATGTGTGCGACTACAGGAGAATAGACAGATATGTAAAAGGGAAAGATCGACCTTTGAGGATCACCCTAAATGGTGCCAAACAGATGGAAGAAGTACTAAGGAATGCTAGAAAATTACAAAATGATGACGATGGGAAAGAGTGGTCGTTAAGACGAGATCTTTCAAAAGAAGATAGAGAAGCTGAAACTGAACCTCGCTAAGGCAAATCGTTTAAATGAGAGCAGGAATGAAGAAGAAATCAATTCTTTTTTCTACAAAGTGATAGGGGTAGGCAGACCAGTAAAGTGGTACATAAAGGCAAACCAACAAAATCATTACAGAAAGGGGGAGTGAAAAATAAGATGAGGGGGAACAAATTCCTGAAGATTGCATACACCAACATAGATGGAGTAAGATCTAAGATACTGGAGTTAAGTGATGTAATACAGCAATCATTAAGAGAGTGGAAACATTTTGCTGCTGTTTGGCGCTCTCGGCAAGTGATGTCAATAGTTTGTTATTTGGTGTTGATATTCCTTCTGCTTTGGCAGCATTTTATATGTATGTTCTTATAGACAATTCTATTGCGAACACAGTGATACCAATTTAATACGTAGGCTACAATTAGTGTCAGGACAGTAAAAAGAGTATACACTTTTCGGTCTTACCGCTTAAGCGCCCGATACGCCGAAAGCACATAGGGTAAGTTTTTTTACGCTTCGCTAAAGCGCTAAAGTGTTAAGAAGCACATCAACAAACTGGAAAAGGTGCAAAGACATGCTACTAAGTGGCTCCCAACTGAAGGGCAAGAGCTACGAGGAGAGGTTAGAGGTATTAAATATGCCAAAACTAGAAGACAGAAGAAAGAGGTGATATGATCACTACATACAAAATAGTAACAGGAATTGGTAAAATCGATAGGGAAGATTTCCTGAGACCTGGAACTTTAAGAACAAGAGGTCATAGATATAAACTAGCTAAACACAGATGCGAAGAAATATAAGAAAATTCACTTTCGTAAACAGAGTGGTAGATAGTTGGAACAAGTTAGGGAGAGGGTGATGGAGGCCAAGACCATCAGTAGTTTCAAACGTGGGATGTAATTACCATTGGGCCCTAGCGGTTTGTGGGTCATACTTTTACAAATTTATTTACAGGTTTTACTCCATCGTGGTGCAAATGTTGAAGACCATGAAGAGAACGGCCACACCCCACTGATGCATGCTGCTTTAAGGGTCATGTGGAGATTGCCAAGGTAGGTATACATTGTAATGTTGCATACTAAAAACATCTGGGATGGCAGTTAAAATTAATTTTGTCAGGGACAAGTACGTATTACCATATGTGTTGTAATGACATAAGTGTATTGAAGGATGAGAGCACGCTCTTGATTGTACCGTCTTCCCAGCATTCTTTGTAATATTGC
>WNGS01010547.1:23412-48369 GCA_020271785.1 Procambarus virginalis
TTTAACACAAGGGGCACACGCACTAGGGACACAGGTGGAAAATGAGTGCCAAATGAGCCACAGAGATATTAGAAAGAAACTTTTTAGTGTAGAGTAGTGAAAAATGAAATGCATTAGGAAGTAATGTGGTGGAGGCTGACTCCATACACAGTTCAAGTCTAGATATGATAGAGCCCAATAGGCTCAGGAATCTGTACACCTGTTGATTGAGACGGGACCAAAGAGCCAGAGCTCAACCCCTTCAAGCACAACTAGGTGAGTACAAATGAAAAATGAATGAAAATGATAAACCAACCTTTATTATGATCCTTTTTTATTTTATTAAATGCAGAAAATATTTTTATATTTTTACATTTTCTATTTTAGTCATATTTTAACATTTTATCTCTAAACACTTTAAAAAAAGGTGTCACAAAGTTTCAAATTAGGGTTCAAAAAGTGTCACAAAATTTCAAATTAAGGTACAAAATGTGTCACAAAGTTTCAAATTGGGGTTAGGTACGTAGGTTTTGGTTATAAGTTTTGAAAACTTATTTAAATCCACACAAAATAACGTATCAAATGCGTGAAAACAAATGTTTCCACTCCATTCTAACACTTTGTAGGAACGTTGTGGAAACTTAAAATTGTTTCCTGGGAAACAAAACACTGGCAACAGGGGAACTGCAAGAAATTTGGAAAGCAGCCAATGTAGTTCCAATATACAAGAAAGGGGATAGACAGGAGGCACTGAACTACAGGCTAGTGTCCCTAACTTGCATACCATGCAAGTCCTGATATACAAGAAAGGGGATAGACAGGAGGCACTGAACTGCAGGCCAGTGTCCCTAACTTGCATATCATGCAAGCTGATAGAGAAGATTGTGTGAAGAAAGCTAGTAGAACATCTGGAGCAAAAGAACTTTGTAACACAGCATCAACATGGGTTCAGGGATGTCAAGTCCTGCCTCACAGGGTTAATTGAATTCTATGACCAGGCAACAAAAATCAGGCAAGAAAGAGAGGGGTAGGCAGTCTGCATATTTGTGGAATGCCAGAAAGCCTTTGAAATAGTACCTCACAAGAGGCTAGTGAAAAAGCTGGAGATGCAGGCTGGAGTGAAAGAGAAGGTACTCCACTGGATAAGGGAGTACCTAAGCAACAGAAGACAATGAGTCACTGTGAGGGGTGAGGTCTCAGATTGGCGAGATGTTACAAGTAGAGTCCTGCAGGGGTCAGTCCTTGGACCTATACTGTTTCTAATATATGTGAATGATCTCCCAGAGGGTACAGACTCGTTTCTCTCATGGTTTGCTGATAATGCAAAAATTATGAGGAGGATTGAAACAGAGGATGATAGTAAGAGGCTACAAGATGACCTAGACTGAATGATTGGTCCAACAAATAGTTGCTAAAGTTCAACCCGAGTAAATGCAAAGTAATGAAATTAGGCAGTGGAAACTGGAGGCCAGACACAGGATACAGAATAGGAGATGAAGTACTTAATGAAACGGACAGAGAGAAAGATCTAGTTGATATCACACCAAACCTGTCTCCTGAAGCCCACATAAAATAAATTACGTCTCGGGCACATGCGAGGCTTGCTAACATCAGAACAGCCTTCAGGACCTATGTAAGGAATCATTCAAAATCTTGTATACCACATATGTAAGACCAATCCTGGAATATGTGGTCTCAGCATGGAGCCCGTACTTAGTCAAGCACAATACGAAGCTGGAGAAAGTTCAGAGGTATGCCACTAGACTAGTCCCGGAACTAAGAGGCATGAGTTACCAGGAAAGGCTGCGGGAAATGCACCTTACGACACTGGAAGACAGAAGAGTAAAGGGAGACATGATCACTACCTACAAAATCCTCAGGGGGAATTGACAGGATAGACAAGCATAAACTATTCAACACTGGTGGTACACAAACAAGAGGACACAGGTGGAAACTTAGTACCCACATGAGCCACAGGGACGTTAGAAAGAACTTTTTCAGTGTCAGAGTAGTTAACGGGTGGAATGCATTTGGCAGTGACGTGGTGGAGGCTGACTCCATGCATAGTTTTAAATGAAGATATGATAGAGCCCAGTAGGCTCAGGAATCTGTACACCAGTTGATTGACAGTTGAGAGGCGGGACCAAAGACCCAAAGCTCAACCCCCGCAAGCATAAATAGGTGAGTACACGTCTCAGGCTACTAGAACGGAACATTGACTCACGGTGGAGCAGACACATACACATCAGGCTGCCAGTTCTGAACATTGACACACTATGGAGAAGACACACACACAGCATCGAGTACTGAACATTGACATACGGTGGAGTAGACACACAAACGAATCTGTCCACCAGTACTAAACATTGACACACGGTGGAGCAGATTCACACACACACATCAGGCCACTTACTGGACATTGACACATGGTAGAGCAGACATACAAACGCATCAGGCTGCCAGTACTGAGCATTTACATGGTAGATCAGACACACACACGTATCAGGCTGCCAGTACTGAGCATTTACATGGTAGAACACACACACACACGCATCAGGCTGCCAGTACTGAATTTTGACACATAGTGGAGCATAGTGGAGCAGACACAAACACATGCATCGGACTGTCAGTACTGAATATTGACACATGGTGAAGCGGACACACACACACACACACAACAGTCTGCCAGTACTATACTATTTATTGACACGGTGTGGGGAAACTGATTCGTGGGATTTATATTTACTAATTTATATAGTAATATATATTTTATATTAATTTAGATATTTCGATAGGAAGCCGTATGATGTTTAAAGTGGACTGTATGATTTAAAATTCCCACAAATCGCTTTCCTACACATTCTGAGGGATTATTATAATCCTTGTGGATGAGGCTAGTATTAACATATGTTACTGGGGGGTACCAGGTAGATGCAATTCTGCTTCTTCATCTCCTTCAATTACACCTGTCAAAGGGCACTCACAATAATATCAGTAATCCTAAATATGACAGCTTTATCAGGGGAAACATAATTTTAATTTGTTAGATGCAGTTTAAGTAATATTTACATCGTTTTGTGTTCCGTCTCGTGTCCTAATTTTCTTACCCTAGCTACCTAAAATATTTCTGGGCAAGAATGAAATAGTCTAATGGGCTTTGGAATTGGACACTTCCCTAATTTGTAGAAAAAGTTTGTGTTGATGACGGATGGTCTTAGGCCCCGTAACACTGTGTCAAAAGGTTATAATTGTTGTGGTGAAATTTCATAATGAGATTAGCAGGGAAATTAAATTGCCTAAGACTTCCAACCCCCCTGCAGTTCTAGTACGGGACATCCATCCAGTACAAACTAATTCACAAATATGTAATTTATAACTATGATCATCATATTAACAGTTTAATTTTGAGGACGAATATCAATGCAATTTCCGGTTACAAACGACACCGATATTCGTCCTCAAAATTATAATGTTAATTTGATATTCGTTGTTAGAAATTACTCATTTGTGCAGTAGTTTGTACAGGATAGATGTCCTTTACTTGAACTGCAATGGGTTGGAAGTCATAGGTGATTTCATTTCCCTGTTAATTTCATTTCATTTTATGAACTAAATCATTTCATTATATAATTCATTATTAGAATTTCATTTCCCTTGTTCTGTTCCATGCGAGACCTGATGTTATGTTAAATAAACAATGGTGACTGCTAATGGACCTCTTTCCACTGGCGCATCAAGCATCTTGTTCAGATATCATTAAAAAGTAAAAAAAGGGCCTACATTTACTGATTATTAAGTTGGTTCAAGGTAAATGTTTTTATGATGTTTATATTTCAAAGACTGCTGTATTAAGAATGATTCCTATTATTAAGTGGTGAATTTAATGGCAACATATGGCCAAATCCCTGTTTTCTTCTGAGGAAATTTCCACTGACCTCATTTCCTATAAGTGATTAAAGCACTATTTATCGGGTTAATTTTTTATTTCAAATCAGCAGCAATATTATCGGCATATTGAATTAAAAGTTGATAAATGATGTCAGGACTTTCCAACATAATTCCGTTCAAATACGGGTTGAAGTCCAATACTTAGGACTGATGAGCACCGATATTCGTCCTCAAAATTATAATGTTAATTTGATGTTCGTAGTTAGAAATTACACATTTGTACATAAGTTTGTACAGGATGGATGTCCCATACTAGAACTGCAGGGGTTGGAAGTCTTAGGAGATTTCATTTCCCTGCTAACTCTTGTGAGGCTAAATTTCTAGCCTAACTACATTTAATTTAACCCAGAGGACTGAATGTGATCAGTTACTACAATCCAGTATGATTCTGGGACTGCAGTGGAATCAGTGACATTAGTTGTATTGAATTGAAGCTTGTTCAGGTAACTGGTCACTGATATATAAACACAGGCCCATGGACTACATCTTGATTAAATAAATAAATGTTTAAAAATCAGTCGTTGTATATATATAATCAGTCATGCTCCCTTGTGTTGATTTGCTGGAGTTTATTTGGCTGGCAAATTTAATTTAATTTAGCTAGTTGATTCAGATGATTGAATAGTCAATCATTAAAGTCAAGTAAGGTTCTAAGACTGCAGTGGCTTCAGTGACATTGGTCACAGTGACTTGTAGCTGTTTAGGCTACTGTTCACTGATTTGCACCTGAGGCCTCCTGAACACATCCTCAGCTTTAAATGAGGATATCAAGATCAAGACCTCTATTGTTATAATCAGCTTTATTCATTAGTATAATTCTACTGGAGATATATTATCAGGTGACAAATTTAATGGTGTAGTCCCCGTGGAGTAGTGGTAAGATGCTCACCTGACATTTTACGAGCTCTTTGTCCTGGGTTCGTATCCTGACCGGGAAGGACTTATTGGGTGCAAAACCTTAAATGTAGTCTCTGTTTAACCCAACAGTAAAATGGGTACATAGTTGTTTAACGATTTGCAGGGTCGTGTTTCGGGGAACATAAGATTAAGGACTTGCCCGAAACGTTATGCGTGCTTGTGGCTGTAGAAGAATTTAAGAACTCGTGTATATATAAATAAATAAAAAAAAGAAAAATTTAGATTTCTATTGGTATTGTTTGTCTGCAGCCATAGGTCTCCTCAGGATTTATATTTGGCCTGTGAGTAATTTGCATCCTGCAGAATTTAACATGTTTATACTGTGATATTTAGTAGGGCTAGTGATGAATTGGTGGTAGTAGTCTGCACCTACAAGGATTCCGATGTCGGTGAGGTGATTAGACTTAATTTTATCTGCCAATTTTATTCTTCTATTTCACAGAAATTTGGCAATAACTCCCAGACCTTGTACATGTAGGTCTATTGGAATTATGTCCACCACAATGGCTGGTACTTGACAGAAATAGTTACCTAATCGTACTGATGGCTATTCCACCTGGTAGACTTGAGGTCCTGTATCAGTTAGAATCCCTGAAATATTCGATGTGACCTGTTTTACAGGCTTTAATTGTAGATCATCTGACACCTTTTAAGTGACAAATGTCTTTGGGACCCTTGGTCAAACCGCCCACGGTATGGACCCTGCTCCTCTTATTCTGGATGGTAATTTGGGCAGTAAGCAATGTCACATGCTTTTGGACTTTGCTGATAGGACACTGATTTTCTGTCGCACCTTGCAGTACTGTACTATGGTGGGAATGCTATTTTTTCACCTTGGGGTTTGGAGACTTTGTTTTGGTGTCTCTGCACAATACTGCATGGTGCTGACCCTTGTTACATCTATTACAGGTGTGTGTAATTCGGTCTCACAGTCGAGGATGTTGTGTTTCCTGAGGCACCTCGTGCAATGTTGCAACTCTTTGAGTTGCTTGACACATGTGTCACTATCAGGAAAATTAGGGCAGTGGTACAGTGAATGTCTCTAGAAGTACTAAAATGTTCTAGTACTGTCTGTTCAGTACTCTTGGCAGAGCAAACGTGTTCCATAGCTTACAGTACCCTTTGGAGTCACCGTCTTTGCTGACACAGTAACTATAGGCTTGGAGGGTCCCACTGCATATGTGTCCACACTGCCTTGGTTCCTCTTTGGTATGGAAATAAATTGATTAAATTTTTTTGGAGTAACCTTTGTACTTTGTGGTTTATTATTTTGGTTTCTGAAGGTTTAATTGATGGTTTTAATTTGTCATATGCACGAACTTGATGAATTACTGAATGTAAATCCTCAGACATTTCACTTAAAGATAAAAAACGTTTATTGTACCGAGTACTCATTTGTCTCAATATGCTCCTAGGTATTTTCTCTTGGACAATTATTTTCAAGATCAACTCAGCTTCAGTTGTATTAGCTGTTACGCTGAGGGTCTTGATTATGCATTCTACTTCCAGCTTAAAGACTTGGAGTGAATCAGAATTAAGCGTGAAGTTCTAACTTCTTGATCAGCATAATTATGCTTGAGGAGTTGTACTGCTAGTTCATAGCCGTCGTTAGTTAACCTTAGATGGGATACTACTGATTTAGATTCACACGACAATTGGCCTTGTAGACAAAAGAATTTATTACTCTTGGGTAAAGAATGTTTTGAATACACAAGGTCTGCAAATTTGTTCCAAAAATTGTCAATCTTCCTCGTCATTTCCTGAGAAAGTGGGTAAATTAATTGGATTGAGTCGATGTTCAGCTTGACTCAGATTAGATGAAACTATTGATGGTGCCTTGTTCTGGGCAATTATTTTGACGAATGCTTGTAACATGGTCTGAGTGTGATCCTCATAAATCGTCAGATCAACCATATTATCTTCTGTTTCTATTTCCGATAAACTGCTGTTGGAAAGTTCAGCCACATATTTCTCTATTTGGTGTTTGACTTACTCAAATTTACTTGCAGCTGCCTATTAGTAGTTTTCCAGGTCCGCATAATCAACTGGAAATTGTTGTGACAAATCCTCACATATATCTGTCTGGTTTGGTGGCCTTTAAGATCTGCAACGTCCTTTCCATTTTTCCTGCCATATGCATACTGGCTGCCTGGTTAAGCCTTTCCGAGCTTGTGTGTGGGTTGCTTATAATGCTGAACAATTACTGAGTGTTGTAGCATAGAATAAAATGTTGTTATATATATATATATATATATATATATATAACATTTTATTCTATGCTACAACACTCAGTAATTGTTCAGCATTATAAGCAACCCACACACAAGCTCGGAAAGGCTTAACCAGGCAGCCAGTATGCATATGGCAGGAAAAATGGAAAGGACGTTGGAGATCTTAAAGGCCACCAAACCAGACAGATATATGTGAGGATTTGTCGGCAGTCCTCCAATTGCAGGTGTCAAAGCCAGGTCACATAACAAAAAAAAGAGACTGCTTGCCTGCTTGTGGTAAGGTAAGGGAAAGACACACAAAACACAAAGTATAAACAATGAAATTGAATTACTCTAGAAAACAAATTTAAATAAAGACAATCCCTTGGCAATGAATAGTGCAAAAATAACAAGTGAAAAAGTATAACATAAAAATGATTAAGTGAATGGTTACGTTAACAAGAATGCAAAGATTAATATAAGGTGTATAATATAAGTGGTGCTGAGAATACTGGCTATTAGCTGCTATCTCTCTTAATACACGTCAGCCAGGGCTTAATATACTAAGAGAGATGTCAACTCAGAGACCACAGGATATTCTGAGGAGAATTTGCTGGCCGACCCAGACGTCGACTCGGCGAGGTAGCGTGAGTGGTGCAGGGCAGGAGTGGTGCGGTCGCGAGCAGCCAATCAAAATGCAGGCAGGCAGAGAAGGGTAGTTGGCTCGTTGAAGTACAGGCGGCGAGCCGGCTGGTGAGGAGTGGTTGGGGGGGTGAAGGGGGGTATGTAGGTGCGTCTGCTGTCTGCACAAAACGTTTTGCTACTGCTGAACGTATCTTGAATGTAGCATGTGGATGTGATGAATGTAGGGAAGAGCAGGCTCAATCTCTCTTGAAAGAGATTATTGTCACAACTCTCCCCCGAAGCCTGCGGTTCCGGAAGAAGTCACGTCTTCTAGTGGTAGAGTGGTAGGTGGAGCTGTCTCTACCTCATGAACTCTGGAGAGGGCGTCGGCTATGATGTTGTCAGACCCCTTGATGTAACAGATCTTCAGGTTGAAATTTTGTAGATATAAAGCCCATCGTAGAAGACGTTGATTATTGAATTGGGCTTGATGTAGGAAGCGTAGAGGATTGTGGTCCGAGTAGATGGTGGTAGACCGAGCACCTTGTAGGTATGGTACAAAGTGCTGTAGATTCAGGACGATGGAGAGGAGTTCCTTCTCAATAGTGCTGTAATTTCTCTGCTGAGGCTTCAACTTGTAGCTGTAGTAGCTGACAGGTAGAACCTCCTCGCCTCGTTGCTGCATCAGGACACCCTCGATGCCGGTACCACTGGCGTCGACATGGAGGATGAAAGGCTTGGTGATATCTGGCGAGGCGAGAATAGTATTAGAACATGGTAAAGGAGCACTATTATTGTCCTGAAAGTAATTATGGATATCAGTTAGGATTTCCGAGTTGGAAAGCGCTGCCTCAGTGTCAGTGCTTTCGGGAGGAGAAGCAGGGAAGGTCTCACTGTGGCGGTATGGACCTGTAAAGGTTGAGTAGTTAAGTAGCACAGTGGGAGGAGTACCATGATATAGCTTCAGTAGGTTGACGTGGCACAACTGGGTCTTCCGCCGCCTATCTGGAGTTTCAAGAACGTAGTTGTGGTTGTTTCTGCACTCCTTGACACAGTAGGGTCCTGAAAACCTGTTTTACAAGGGAGAACCTGGGATAGGGAAGTAAGCTAGCACGAAGTCTCCCTGTTTAAATTTCCTTACTTTGCTGTGCTGGTCGTAATGAGTCTTCATCCTCTCTTGGGCTTTCAATAGGTTGGTTTTAGCAAAGGAATGCACCCTCTCAAGAATGTGTTGTAGGTTTTGAAGAAACTGGGGCACATTCTGATGCTCACTGACGGTGGCATCACGTAGAGAATCTTTGAAAGCCTTGAGAGGAGTACGGCACTTACGTCCGTAGAGCATCTCGTAAGGAGATACTCCCAGTGACTCATTGGGAAGACTTCTGAAAATACACATGATGAGATCAAGTTCTTTATCCCAATCCTTAGAGGTCTCATTGCAAAACTTTTTTAGGAATGCTTTGATAGTCTGATGACTACACTCAAGAGAACCCTGTGAAGCAGGATGATAGGGGCTGGACAGTACCTGTGTGATGTTGAACTCTAACAGTGTCCGCTTGAAGAGGTCACTGGTGAAGTTGGTGCCACAGTCACTCTGAACCTCCCTTGGAAATCCATACTGGGTGAAGATCTTCAGCAAATTTTTCACCACAGTAGCAGCCGTAATGTTCTTTACTGGAACTGCTATGGGGAATCTGGTGGTAGGACACAGGATGGTTAGTATATAGGCATTGCCGGAACTGGTCCGAGGTAAAGGACCAACACAGTCAATAATAAGTCTGTGGAAAGGTTCCGCAGGCACCTGAATGGGTGTCAGTGGTGCTCTGGGGATAGAGACGTTCGGTTTACCTGCCTTCTGTCATACGTGACATCGTTTGGTGTGTTGTTTGACATCATTAACCATACCTGGCCAGTAGTAGTCTTGTCGAATCCCGTGGTAGGTTTTGTTAAAACCGTAGTGTGATAGTGCTCCGTGGGCCAGGTGTAGAATAGTGGGCCGCAGGCTAGTAGGAATCACTAGTTGTTCGATGTTGGCCCAATCGTCCTCCTCCTTCAGTTTACTGGGTCTATATCTGCGGTAGCTCGTTCTCTAGGAAGAACCCAGGAATACTGTCGGATTGAGTCTCAGCCTGAAAGAATAATGGTGTCAAGGTAGGATCTTTCCTCTGTAACTTACGGAACTCCAATGCGGTGAGATTTGGGGGTAGCTTCAGAGGGTCTTGAGGGACAGCGGTAGCAGTCGAGTCAGCTGGTTGCGGTCGTGCAGCTTGTGCACGGGTGGTCACCAAAACCGGAGGAGAAACTTCATCACTCTCTTGAACCTTTGCTGGAACATGCTTAAAAATCTGGATTATCCATTACAGAGGTACACACCTGGAGTTTGTCGATGACGATCAGGTTGGTCGGTTGCAGGTCTTCTGCCAAGTCGTTGCCGAGGAGAAGTTGCACTCCAGGCATGGGAAAAGGCTTTTCCCTGACGGCGACTTGGACTTCACCGGTCACGAAGGGACAATCCAGGTGGACTCTGGCGAGAGGATAAGGAGTAGTAGCAGTGAGGTCAGTGATGAAGACTGTTTCCCAGGTGTAGGCGACATTGGGCACAGCTGATTTCAAGATTATTGATTGAAGAGCCCTGTGTCCCTCAAGATCTTCAGTTTGAAACGTCCCTCAGAATCTGAACCGTTGGTAGTGACAGTTCCAGGATACAGATGTTTACTGAAGAGAGAAAGATCATTAACATGAACACCAATATTCATCACAGGCTTACCGGACTTAGGAGGAGTCTGTTTGGGTTTGGTGGATTCAGTGTTACCTTTATATTGAGACTTACCACATTTTACTATGGTATGTCCATAGAGTCTACAATACTTACAGTACAATTGCGAGGTAGCTTGGTCTGCACTCACTTTCTCGTAACTGTACCAAGACTTCTTACTGGTAGGTGGTTCTGGTGTCAGCCGGTGGATGAGGCTGTAGGTGTCAGCCGACTTCGCACATTTCACGAGGTCGGTCTCTTCTTTATCTGCTAAATATAAACGGACAGGAGGAGATACACGCCTTAAGAATTCTTCAACTAGCATGAGGTTGACGAGTTCTGCAAAAGTAGAGACATGTGCTGCTTCCAGCCATTTCATAAAATATCTCCGTTTGGTGTTGGCAAATTCTAGAAAGGTGGTGGTACTTGCCTTCATGTAATCACGGAATGTACGTCGGTAGCTTTCGGTGGAGAGAAGGTAGGCGTCCAACACCGCTTGCTTCAGGGTCTAGTAGTCATTCTCAGACGCCAAAGTACTGAGTGTGACTGCTGCTCTACCTGTAAGATGTACTCTGAGAAGGGTAGCCCATTGGTCGGCAGGCCAGCTAAGTGATTAGCAAGGGTTTCAAAGGTAGTAAAGAACACGTCAATCTCTGACTCTACATACGGTGGCATTAACTTACTTGCATGGGAGACATTGAAACTTGGAGGAAGACTGGCTATAGCTTGTTGGCGTTATTTTCCAACGTGAGTTCTTTTTGACGACATTCTATAGCCAGATCCGCTTGCTGCTTGTCATGCTCGCGTTGCATCTCCAGGTGGCGTTGTTTTGCTTCAAGCTGTACTCGCTCACGCTCTTTGAATAGGGCTAACTCTCTATCACTTTCTTCTTTCCTCAGGGCGGCCTCTCGTTCCTTGACGTGGAGAGCTTCCTTGGCCAGGGCCGCCTCACGTTCCCTGATTGCAGCTGCTTCCTTTTGTTGCTCCCGCTCGATCTTGGCAAGTTCGAGTCTGAGTTTCATAGTTGCCAAATCTTGTTTATCTGCAATAGTGTAATCTTCGTGAGTGTCAGAGTCTATTATCCCTTCATCTAAAAAGTGATCTAAGAGTAGATTATATAATTCATTCTTGTTGGCTCCATGGGGAACATCTAGGTGATACTCATGTGCAAGAGTTTGTAATTCGGTCCTCTTGGCACGACTTAAGTTCCCTATTTCATCTGCTGGATCTGTACTGAAAGCTTGGAGACGAAACATTGTGAAAATTTAGCAAATAAATATGCAACGAATATACTGTTGTGACATGGTGAATGTCAGAAACAGGAGAACGTGGCAAATGGTACCTATCCTGTGGAATTGTTAACAATTAATGTTAATTCAAAATGGTAAGTGATTAATAAATCTAGATCGCAGGAAATCTTGTACCAGGTACTCACTGTTGGAGAATAAGGGCAAGAAAATCCTACTAAGTAGTGAAACTGAGTTTCTAAAACAAATGAAACATTTAATGGTTCCAAAAGTGAATCAGGTAGTCCAAGAATGTAGGCATACCTTGCCGAGTCTCTATAGGACATAAAGCAAGTTTTTCCCACTGAAATGAAATATGATACTTACAGAATTAGCGAACTTTGTGGTCTGAAAAAAAGAAAGCTAATTCCCTACCTAAGTAAATATCATCATTTCTGACCGACGTGTAGGGGTGCGAGTGTCAAATGGTGACGAGAACTATTGCCGAGGTCCCAACTCGTCAATAAAAGTCCGTGCTAGAGGAACTATGGCCCTCTTCGTCCTCCTAGAGTCGGATCGCAGAAATTAGGTGCTATTGACCCGGAGACAGACCAAAGTACCAGGGTACCAATATGAAGATCTGCCAAAAATATGAGAAATATCCTAGGGACAAAAGGTGGTAAACACGGGAAATAACACGGAGGGAGAGATGACCTAGGACAGGCCCCCATGAATATGTGATGGTAAAGTAGTGGAGTATTGATGTTCGGCAGTCCTCCAATGGCAGGTGTCAAAGCCAGGTCACATAACAAAAAAAAGAGAGTGCTTGCCTGTTTGTGGTAAGGTAAGGGAAAGACACACAAAACACAAAGTATAAACAATGAAATTTAATTACTCTAGAAAACAAATTTAAATAAAGACAATCCCTTGGCAATGAACAGTGCAAAAATAACAAGTGAAAAAGTATAACATAAAAATTATTAAGTGAATGGTTACGTTAACAAGAATGCAAAGATTAATATAAGGTGTATAATATAAGTGGTGCTGAGAATACTGGCTATTAGCTGCTATCTCCCTTAATACACGTCAGCCAGGGCTTAATATACTAAGAGAGATGTCAACTCAGAGAGCACAGGATATTCTGAGGAGAATCTGCTGGCTGACCCAGACGTCGACTCGGCGAGGTAGCGTGAGTGGTGCAGGGCAGGAGTGGTGCGGTCGCGAGAAGTCAATCAAAATGCAGGCAGGCAGAGAAGGGTAGTTGGCTCATTGAAGTACAGGCGGCGAGCCGGCTGGTGAGGAGTGGTTGGGGGGTGAAGGGGGGTATGCAGGTGCGTCTGCTGTCTGCACAAAACGTTTTGCTACTGCTGAACGTATCTTGAATGTAGCATGTGGATGTGATGAATGTAGGGAAGAGCAGGCTCAATCTCTCTTGAAAGAGATTATCGTCACAATATATATATATATATATATATATATATATATATATATATATATATATATATATATATATATATATATATATATATATATATACAATATGTCGAGCTTGTGTTTGGGTTGCTAATAATGCTGAACAATTACTGAGTGTGGTAGCCTATGGTAAAATGTTGTTGTCACTAGGCTATACTCCTACCTCCATGCTGGTTAATACTTAAATTACTTAAATTACCATATATATATATATATATATATAATATATATATATATATATATATATATATATATATAATATATATATATATGTCTTTCCTGTAGACATATGTTATTAAATATGACCGAAAAAGTAAGATTAATAATTCTAACACGAATTTTCTCGATTTCCTTATGTTTCTTTTTACTGGTGACGGTAAATGAAAAATCAATTCTCCAAAATTCATTTTTATTTCTAGTCTGACGCGACACTTGAGCGCGTTTCGTAAAACTTATTACATTTTCAAAGACTTCAGTTTATCCACACACAACTTTATGACTGAAACAGCATTTGGCTCTTATACCTGCATTTGGGTGAGGTGATGTAATACATAGTGGGGTGAAAAAACAAACTTTCAACAAAACACAGAACACGGAACAATGGATATAGATATGTAGAAGTTGGGTAACAGATAGAAGTTGGGTAACAGAACTGCAGAAGGCCTATTATCCCATATTTCCTGATGTTTCTATATTGGAGCGGAGTCTTGAAGTGGGTAGAATATAGTTGTGCGTTAATTGGCTGTTGATTGCTGGTGTTGACTTCTTGATGTGTAGTGCCTCGCAGATGTCAAGCCGCCTGCTGTCGCTGTATCTATCAATGATTTCTGTGTTGTTTGCTAAGATTTCTCTGGTGATGGTTTGGTTGTGGGAAGAGAGTATATGTTCCTTAATGGAGCCCTGTTGCTTATGCATCGTTAAACGCCTGGAAAGAGATGTTGTTGTCTTGCCTATATACTGAGTTTTTGGGGCTTACAGTCCCCAAGAGGGCATTTGAAGGCATAGACGACGTTTGTCTCTTTTGAGCTGAAAGAGGCGTTTGAGCAGAATTCTGTGTTGCGTTTCACTTACGAGATCAACAAATGACCAGACAGATCAACAAATGCCAGGATCTGTCTCAACAGTCACCCATTGACTATTTAGAGCTGGAAAGTTATTTCCAAGTTGCTAATAATAAGTTTTAGCAAATTAGAGCTCAAGTAAATCAATATTTGTCTGAACTTAGTAAGACACAAATTACAGAAACAGAATTAGATGACATCATGCGAGACTTAGCCCAGTACGAAGATGATGAACAAGTAAAATTGCAGCCCTTTAATAAACTGATTACTTAGAATAAAGTAATTGCAGCATCTGCAAATCTTCAACAACTTGAAGTTAAATTACCTCTGATTAGTCAACCCACATTCTCTGGTAGTGAGAATGAAAGTTGGGATGATTTTTGGAATAAGTTTGTAGATGCAATAGATTCTAAAACCAATATTCCCAAAATTTTTAAGTTTATTTATATACAAGGTCAACTCCGAGATGAAGCCTTAAAGGTAATCTCAAACTTAAACTTGACCTATGATGGCTATGACCTCGCAGTTCAACTGCTTAAGAGCAACTATGAAAAAACAGGAGAGCTATTACCCCTTTAAACCAAAAACTACTGGATTTGCCAGCAACAAATAGTTCCACTGACTCTCTCCAAACCTTTCGGTAGGAACTTTAGTCTCTACTTAAGGCATTAAGCCTCAAGGTCAACCTCAAGGCTGCTGAATGGTTGACACAAGTAATTATAAGACGCAAGTTGCCCAGTGAAACACTGGATAAACTGTGTACTTTACATAATAAAACATCTCTGAACATGACAGAGATAACAGAAGGTTTGCGCTCTGTAGTCGAACGACTATGAGCTAATCAGGATGGGATAGGTATTTCAATACCTTCTACTAACACTCATCGTAAACCTCAGGGTACCACAACTATTGCTGTAAAATCAAAAATGGCTAAACCATTTCCCCAAGTGAAAAAATAGCAATGTGGGTACCTATACAGTAAATCCCTCAAAACCTGTAGTGAATGTACCTCCTAAAATTACTACTACAGAGAAGAAGAGGTGTTTGTTCTGTCAAGAAGAACATAACATCTATAAATGTCATAACTACTTAGGTCGTAGTGCGAAAATCAAATGTCTCAAAGAACTGCACCAATGCACAAATTGCATGGGAACACATGAACCCAACAACTGTACAGTTGTCCTGCATGTGTGCCATAAAGGCCAACATCATTCTACACTGGGTGGAGAAACCCAATAGAGAAACCAAATCCTCATGTGGATTCAAGTACCTCCACCACAATGTAATATTTCAAGGTTCATCAAGAAGTAAATGTACTTGCTACTAAGACAGATAATGTCACCACCTTACAGCTCAGCTACGGTTAACTAATAATAAATCTAGGATCACCACCCATGGTCTTTTCGACCAAGGTTCTCAAAAATATTTATTACACAATAACTAGCTGATCAGTTGAAATTGAAAACCTTGTGTCAAGTGAAATTAAATATGTCAGGATTTTTTACTAATACCGGACCTTGCGATTACAAAGTTGTGAGAGTTTTGGTACGCTTGGGAGGCTATGCTAGCCCAGTAAAGTCTATAGTTGTTCATAATATCGCATTTCACTTATATGTTTCTGGTCTAGGGAATACAGCCAAACTTCTTAAACATAGTGGAATGAAGTTGCCTGATTACAAAATAAATTCTGACTGCCTCACCAATGTAGGTATACTTGTAGGGGCAGATTATTATTACCAATTTATTACTGGAAGCACCAAGCAATGTGGAATGAATCTGTTGCTGTCAGCGGGAGGCAAATTGCTTACAGGACCGGTGCTACCCCAGAAAAATTCTACACCCATGGGTGATCAATAAAACAACTCAATAATGGTTGTATGACTAGGCTTGGAACAGTCACCACTAAAATTCAGAGACATTGCTGAGGATTCTTCTGTTACCCCGTATATAAATTATGGAACTTAGATAATTTAGGCATTCTCCCCAAACAACTAAGTCTAGACAATACTTGGACTTATCAACAATATCTTAACTCAGTTATTTATAAAGATAACCAATACTGGGTTAAATTGCCATAGAAGCTAAATCACCCACAGCTACCAGTAAATCACTTCATGGCATTAAATCAATTAAAATCACAGGTAGCTAGATTAAATAAACAGCCTGATAAATTGCAATTGTATCATGATTTCATGCAACAACAACTTGCCAACAAATTTATTGAAGTTGTTGAACATGATAATACCAAACAAGGACATTATTTTTCTCCTCACGCAATCTTGAAAGATTCGGCTACTACACCTATTAGTAGGCAATCTCAATAATTGCATAAAAACTGGCCGAGTGTAACTCAATGACGTATTATTACGGTTTCGATTAGGAACTTATGCCTCTACAACCAACATTAGTAAGGTTTCTTGAGAGTAGGTCTACAAGAAGACTATAATTTTACCAAGTTTCTCTGGATAAAGGATCCTAATAATCCTAATAGTGAAATTATAACCTATAGATTTGCCTTAGTCTTATTCGGAGCTACTTCTTCCCCATTTTTACACCAAGCTACCTTAAACACACACTTGAAGAAATCTGATAGTCCATACAAGACTGAAATTGGCAATAATTTATATGTTAATAACTTCCAGGGAACTTCAAATGGTAAAACAATGTAACACTGTAAAGGTGTTTGGGTTAGCTATGTTTAATATATACGCATAATTCATGAGTCACAGACAAGGATTTTGACAGACGCTAACTTGTCCGGCCTTGATCTCACCCTCTAAGTGTTAATGACCACCTAGTGACCTGAGGTCAGATCATGCGGATCTCACCTGGCTCCCGCTAATCTTATAATTGAGCCTGGTAGCCTTCAAACATGCCGACGTTTAAGGAGTGGCTGGTAGAGTGCCCCAGGCTATCTACTTGGGGGCGGAGTTAACTACTAGGTCTCCCAATATATACTCGGAGAGCTATCGATTCAGGAGGACAGGAGAAGCAGAAAAAGACAGAACAGCCAGCGGAGCAGAACTAAAGACAGCCTAGCCAGAGGCTGTCAGCCAGCGAGGCGGGACAGTTTCTGTCAACTACAGACCCTCCCCCTCTCTCTATCCAACGGAGACTCAGACACTTGGTGAGTTGAACATTGAGGTGACTTAGTCGTGGTTACAGGTGTTGTGTGATTTAAGGGGGCAGACAGTTGTAGGGTTCTCGAATTCTTGGATGATGACTCACTTTACATATATATATCTTCAACATTTTTAATTGCTTAAATTATGATACTTATCATGTGAATTATAAGTGAAGTTATTATTTAAATTGTGTTTAACTTTGTTCCCTAGAGTTTTTGAGTGGAGATGAGGAAGCCTCAGCGGTTCCTGGTTTCATGATATTGAGTACATGATACAGATGCAACATACTAATAATGACCTTGTGATAACATCTTTTCTGAATATTGAGATACAGACAAGTTCCATTCCTTGTCTTGTAAGTAATGATCTAGAATGGATGGTGGCAGCATTTCTTCTTCTACTAGCAATTTCTCACTTCTTCTAATGTCTACTCCCGTCTACTATCTACTCTTCTATTTCTACTATCTACTCTCCTACCTCTACCTATCTACCCTTCTACCTCTTCTACTTCTCCTACTCACCTCCAACTTACTCCATATTCCAATATCCTCCCCCCCCCGTTACAACAAAATTAATTAAAATATATTATGAGGCTAACTGCGAGTCACTGGAAGCTAATATGCCTCTACAGTCGTGGGCTTCAAATGATCAACAGCTAAATCAAATAACAGAGAATGAATTTCCAGGGTACAAAGTATCTTATAATTTAAAGGTTCTTGGCATGGAATGGAATACTTCCTCTGATGACCTATATACTAAGTCAGTGGAAACTAATAATTTTTCCTTGACCATGAGAAAATTGTCTTTCGTCAGTAAACCATTTGACCCTTTAGGCTTACTTAGCCCCATTTTATTTAAGGGTAAACTCTTCATGCAGGAGTGTTAGCAAACTAACATGGGTTAGGATGATCCATTGCCTAATGATCTGCAGGATAAATGACAGCAACTGACGATGGATTTAAACATACTTAGTACTCTAAAATTCCCTCGTAATGCTTTAGGACTAAAATTACCCACTAATTTGCATATGTTTTGCGATGCCTCAGGCAAAGCATATATGGCGCAGTAACCTTTTTAGTAAACACCAAGCAATATATTTTACTTACTTCTAAAGCTAGAGTGGCCCCAATTAAGAAAAAGTCACTACCCCAAATGGAGTTAACAGATTTATTAGTAGGTGTAAGATTGGCTCATTACCTGACCAAGACACTTGATAATATTCACTTTGGTGAGATAGTATCGTGGTCAGACAACGAGGCAATCTTGCAATGGATAAAGAATAATAACAAAAAACTCCCTACATTAATAATAAAGTTAGGGGAAATTCGAGAATTGTCAGCTGAATATAGATTAAGACATGTCCCCACCAAGGAAAACCAAGCTGACTACCTCTCAAGAGGATTAACTTTGAGACAATTAGTTAAAACCGAGATGTGGTTTAAAGGTCCCAAATGGTTGGTCAGTGGCCCAAAACAACCCGTCCTCGCAAATTCGTATAGTCAATATTGACTTATTAAATAAGTGCATAGGTGACATACTTAACATAATAGTTTCCCTTGAAAAGCTTCATAGAAAACACCAACCTTACCTAACCTACTTAGTATGTTAAGATAAGCATCTTATTGCTTCGTAATTACAATTATTACCTAACCTATACCTTACCTTGAGGTGCTTCCGGGGCTCAGCGTCCCCGCGGCCCGGTTGTCGACCAGGCCTCCTGAAACCTACCTCTAATAGGTTAAGTAACAATTGTAATTACGAAGCTATAAGATGCTTATTTTAACATACTAAGTAGGTTAGGTAAGGTCGGTGTTTTCTATGAAGTTTTTCAAGGGAAACTATTATGTATAGTATGTCACCTATGCAGGTAACTAATAAGTCAATATTGACTATACGAATTTGCGAGGACGGGTTGCCCAAAAAAGAAGCCACAAGTCATAGTGACCAATATCAGTCCCAACTGTGGATCCAGAACCCCCTCTATCTTTAGCTAATGATCCTAATCATTATTCTTGTTTAAGTAAATTACTAGGGGTTACCCAATTTGTGTTTGATTTTTTTTAACAAGATAGGAATTAAATATCAATTCCCTAGTCCTCTCCAGTACTGGTTCAGACCAGCCCAAATGGAGACCTATTGGAGAAATTATGACTTCCAGACAAACTCGTAAGGTCTCTAGGCATTTCGTTTGACACTGACAGTTACAATATCTTAAGATGTGGAGGACGTCTGATACCTGCAGAAGTTGATTAAGAAGTAAAGAATCTTATGCTTATTCCTCGTCAACACATCATAACTAAACTCATAGTATTACATTGTCATGAACATGGTACATTACATGGTGGAGTGTTAAACACTCTCACTGATTTACGACAGAAGTTACGGCTTCCCCAGGGTCGTCAAACTGACAAATCCATTATTAAATCTTGTGTGATCTTCAGGAGATATGATGCTCGGGTGTGTCCTTACCCAGGACCTCCAACACTATCTAAAGAACGAGTTGTCCATCTTCGTCTTTTTGAGACCTTTTGAGGTGTAGATAACACAGCTCTTACTTTGATAGGCACTCCAGACAAGATTCCGGTGATGGCCTATATGTGCCTATTCACGTGATCAACCACACGAGGTGTACATTTAGAAGTAACTTCTGACATGAGTGCAGAAGCCTTCCTACAAATCTTTCATAGATTTGCAGCTCGCCGATCTTGTCCCAAACTGATGATCTCTGATAATGGATCTAACTTTGTGGCAGGAGAAGCTTGCTTAAGGGAAATATGGAATCCTCCAGAGGTACGTACAGTCTTAATTAAAGCAAAGACAGTGCCACTGGAAATTTATACCTCCTAGTGCACCGTGGCAGGGAGGATTTTACGAACATATGGTAGGCACTGTGAAATGATTCTTAAGAAAAGCCTTGCATCGACAGAAAATTAGCCTCACCGCGCTCCAAACCATTGTCACAAAAATAGAGGCACAAGTTAACAATCGACCCCTAACCTAACTTTCAGATGACTTCTCCTAGAGAGAACCCCTGAGTCCTTCTCATCTGATGCATGGTAGTCTTCTTAGTTCTTTGATCTCTCTAGAGGATGAGGATCCGGAAGACCCCTCATGCGTTGGAAGGAACGTCTTGGTGGAAAGTTATAAATATCTTTCTAGAGTGATAAGGAGGTGGAATGAAGTGTGGACTCGTGAGTATCTAACTGCTCTGAGCGAGTACCATTATGGAGCTGCCAGCCCCCTTTGAAAAGTTAATTTAAAGCCAGGTGATTTTGTATTAGTTGATAGTGATACACCAAGGTCAGAGTGGCCTATAGGCAAGATTGTTGCTGTCCATCCTGATCACTAAGGCATACTAAGAATAGTTAGGGTTCAGTGTCGAGGCACTACCACCCTAAAAACTTTAGAGAAACTAGTCCCTCTGGAATAAGCTGAACAAGAATGTTCTTCGAGGTAAATACCCCACAAGTTCCAGAAAACAGTAATTCTACCAATATGAGCACTCGTCCATCTAGAATGGCAGCTCAACAATGCAAACTGAAACATAACAGTATTTAGATTCTGCAAAGTGGCAGATGATAGCCTTCTGATGTTGAGAAGATTTCCTGAGTCTGCAGGAATAACTCAATGATTAAGTAACTTAACCAGTACGAGTCATTGCGACACTAATCATTGATTTTACTGCAGATTTTGGAGATTTCTTGACTTTAGAGGATTTAATGTTCATATCTAAATTCTGTTTTAAGTTCCCCCATAAAGACTTAGTGTCTCATCTCTTTCACAGATTCAGGACATCCGTTATGTACATTACTAACATACTAACTTACTAACATAATGAATATAACTTCAAGGAAGTGTAGCAGGCACGTCAGTACTGAACCATGAACTGCGACCCGTTGTTTCTCGTCCCGGAATTATGTTGGAAATTTCCAACACTTAATTACTAACACCTAGTACTTTAAGAAGTAACCCTTGTCCTAGGCATTATAATTTGCTAACACTATTAACTAGTAGTTTAGTAATACTGAGTTCATTTAATTAAGGCATAGAAACGTCTCATTTTCCCTAGAAATTATGGCCGGGGTGTTGTATCAGCCACACGGCTAGAGGCATAATATCTACACGTACGTGAATCATGGCCGGGGTGTTGTATCAGCTACACGGCTAGAGGCATAATATCTACACGTACGTGAATCATGGCCGGGGTGTTGTATCAGCTACACGGCTAGAGGCATAATATCTACACGTACGTGAATCATGGCCGGGGTGTTGTATCAGCTACACGGCTAGAGGCATAATATCTACACGTACGTGAATCATGGCCGGGGTGTTGTATCAGCCACACGGCTAGAGGCATAATATCTACACGTACGTGAATCATGGCCGGGGTGTTGTATCAGCCACACGGCTAGAGGCATAATATCTACACGTACGTGAATCATGGCCGGGGTGTTGTATCAGCCACACGGCTAGAGGCATAATATCTACACGTACGTGAATCGAATTAAACTCTCTCTCTACTTCAGCATTTTTAATAAGAATTATTGGCTGATAATAGATTTATCGTTGATTAATAAGTATATTACCATTTACTGGAAATATTTTATACAGTTACGAACAGCTGTCCTGTGAATACATGAAGAACTGATTTCTACTCTTAACATTCTCACCCCTTTAAACGCCCTTTCATTCATATTATTTGCATAGCGATAACCTATTTGTTGTCATGTAAGATAAATTAATATCGTATAATTTAAGATTAATCTTGTCTCCATCATCTCGGAAAGTTGGACAAATTATAGCGATTATTTACTGAGTTCCAACATTGCGCCATACTTGGCAGAGATAGACGCGATATTAGGAAGAGTATCCTAGAGCCTGTCTGATCATCGTCTTGTATTAATACCATCCGTGCTTCTACGAACCTCAAGAAGACGTGACGGCTTCATCTTATTCCAGACACCATGTCCGGGAAGGCAAAGTTACCCCGTTTATATAACTGCGGCCTCAATTTATTTATTAGATAGGGTGCCTTGTTGTTAGGACGTACGACCATCAAAATTAACTTGTGAATGTCATTTTATAGTACATCCGCACTAAATTTATGTATATATGTGGAATTTTACATGCATAGAGAGAAATTTCATGCGATTCGCCTTTTAGCTTGAGTTTACGGGCAAGACAGAGATGATATTCCGCCAGTTCGATCACGTGTTTCTATTGTAGTGTGCTCGGACAAGTTTATGGTGACGGGTTTGCTGGAAGCAAGCTACAATCATCTCAAACAGCTCAACTGTTTATGTATATCTATAGTAGTTAGAACATTCTATTAAGCTTATGATTTATTATTGCATGATTTAACATTTTATTTACATGTATATCTATATAAGTAAAAATGGAAATGTTTTGTTTGTTCAAAATCGCTAATATCCGAAAGTACTTCACCGATTGCTTTGAAATTTTCACACAACCTTCCATTCGCATCCGAGTAGGTTTTTATATACATACTATATAGATGCCACGTCTGTGACAGTAAAAAAACATGCTTTTTTGAAAACTGTGTTTTTCATGTGAAGGAAATCTTTGAAACCTCTTTACCGATTGCTTTGAAATTTTGTCACAACTTTGCATTCAAATAGGTGCATCTTTTTATATACCTACTATATAGATGCTACCCCTGTGACAGGTAAAAACATGCGTTTTTGAAAAACAGCGCCATCTGTTGCACATAATGGCAACATGCACGCTATACTAAATATGTCACGAATTCCATTTCAATGTTTCTGATTGCATTGATAAATTGAATTATCCTAGATTTTGATTTATTTTCATTTTGATATAATAATTTTGTGTGAATTGCGTTGGAATTGAGCTGTGTATTTACCAGACCGTTTATTTCGTGAGAATAGTTTATTTTTATATTTTTTCATATTTTCATTTCATTTTTTAACTGTTTTTCTTATATTTCAGTGATGGAACATCAGATCACTTGATGTTCCCAATTTTCTGATGTGAACATCAGACCATTTGGGAAGGCATCGGACGAGGGAGTGGGGAATAGTGGGGATGATGAGGAGGACGGAAATGAGAGACAGTGCGGAGGACGAGGGGACAAGAGAGGGGGTAATGGTGGGGAAGGACGAGGGGACGGGGGAGTTTAGGATGGTGGGGACGAGGGGATGGGGGACTATAGAATGGTGGGGAGGACAAAGGGACAGGGGATGGGGCATGGTGGGAAGGAAGAGGGGATGGTGGAGTGGGGAATGGTTGGGAGGCCAAGGAGACGGGTGAGGGGGGAATGGTGGGGAGCTGGGGGACAGGGAAGGTTGCTGTGGCTCAGCAATGCACATGCGTTACTGAGCCACAGCAACGCGTGGCTGGGTACTGCTAGTTATATTATATAAATTTACCCTCCCTAAAGTTTGTGTAGGGAGACGGCTCTATAATTCACATTAATCTACAGTTCATTTATTATGAATTATTAGATTTCATTGCATTTAATAAAAGAGATCCATAGGCTCTGGTTCTCTATTTTTTCTTCTTAAAGAATGGTCCTTCGAAATATTTTGCATTATTATTATACTAGAGTTAGATTCCCCACAAATGGTGCTAGGTTGTTCAAAGTAGTACAACTATACAATGGTAATAAATGGGACTAGGAAGAACAAAAATTAGTTCAACTAGTCATGGTAATATATGGGACTAGTGCAATATATATTTAATTGAGATTGTTTATATGTTAAATAATTCATATTAAATAGAAATTATATACACAATTGGTGTTGTTAGCCTCTTATAACCTTTTAGTATTATTTAGAAGTATTAAGTCTGTTATCAGTGACCTTTTGCAGAATTGAACACCACAGATTTCGTGGATAAACTTACCGAAGACACACGCATAATTGGATGGTTTTAATTTAAGCGCTCTCACTCCGTGGATATAAAACGCCACAAAATTTGTGGGTGTTACTCTGTGAACCGCTGAGGGAGATCATGGGCTTTTGAGGGGCTTGCAATGCTGGTGTTATGACTAGCAATGTCAAAGCTTATACACTGTTTACTAATTTATTGCAATAGTTAATTTAATTTGATGGACCAGTATGGCATTTCTGGTTCATTGTGGATCATTATTCATGATCCAGGTCGAAGTATACCATTAATGTTGGGAAACCGATTCGTGGAATTTATATTTATTTATATTAATTTACATAGTAATTATATTTTATGTTAATCTAGAAATTTCGATAGCAAACTGTATGATGTTTAAAATGGACTTTATGATATTAAATTCCCACAAATCGCTTTCCTACACAATATTGGGGTGGTAGTGGATTTATATTTTATATATATAGTCTATCAATCAAAATTATTGATTAGTAGACATTCCCTATAACATTCGATAACATATTAGTAACTTAAATTAAATACAGCTTATCTGTACTGCAGTGGGCCTGGTACACCAGTTATGAACACGGATGATCACACCAAATAATCCTCGTGGGTGAGCTAGTATATCCATATGTTACTAGGGGAACCAGGTAGATGCAATTCTCCTTCTTCTTCCCTTTGAATTACACCAGTCAAATGGCACTCACAATAATATCAGTGATCCTAAATATGACAGCTATATCAGGGGAA
>WNGS01010558.1:6670-27178 GCA_020271785.1 Procambarus virginalis
CGCAAAAGTATTGAGAGAGGACACAGGATGAACAAGGAAATAGAAGTAGGACCACCAGCAGCAGTAGAAGCAGGAGGAGCGGTGTAACTAGATTGCGACGAGTGTGTTAGTTAGGTCGAAAGGCGAGTTAAATGTCAAGGGACGAAGGTATTGGTTAAAGTTTGAGATTCAGTTGAAGGGAAGGCTAGTACAGTGCTACTAGGTTGAAGCAGGTTTAGGATGAGAGAAAATTTTAGTTTTAGCTTGAGAGATGGCAGCGCTGATGAAATGCAACAGGATAACCAAAGGCGAGGAGCATGATTTGAGATAAAGGAAATTTCAGAATCAAGAAATTGAGGGTCGCTGATGCGTAGGTGTGGAGGAAGAGAGAGACGACGGACACCCTTTCTTAACAGAATGAGGATGTTAGGGACAGAAGTGAATGTACATGCCCTACATGCATGGGTTTACGGTAGACAGATGAATAGAGACACCCAGACACAGAGCTGTGAACATGCACATCAAGAAAAGGAAGGAGGGACTGTAGATTCCCACTCAATTTGAAATGAATAGAAGGAGCCAGATTGATTAAGAAAGGAGGAAAGGCTGGAAAAGATTAAGTTCGCATGAGCCTCAAAGCAAAAAATGTCATCACATAGCGAAGCCAGAGAGAGGGACGAGTATCCATAGAAGGAAGAAGACAGTTTTCGAAGTATTCCATGTAGAATTAGCAAGAACAGGGTGAAGCGAGAGGGGGCACCCATAGTGACACCGAAATGTTGAGTGTAATATTTACCGTTAAAAGAGAAGGAATTAGATTCAACACAGAGTCTAATGTGATCGCGGAGGAAATCGTCAGTGGGAAGTGGGAGAGGAAGGAGGCCCTCTGCCGCCTTCCGTCTAAGGAAGACGAGACCGTCATCGAGCGGAACATTAGTGCACAGAGAGTCGACATAAAGACTAAGCATCTTACAAGAGGGTTGCAGGCGCAGTCTTTCTATGAAGTCCTGCGAGTGACGAAGGTGGGCAGGGGAAACAAGTGCCCAGGTAAGGTGTCAGGTTGTTTAGCGAGCCAGGAGGCACGAGAATAGCTGACAGAGCCCCATGATAAGAAATGATAGGATGACGAGGAACACCAGGTGTATGAGTCTTAGGAAGACCATAGAAAAAGGGAAGAGAAGGGCAATATAAGGGACACAACGCTTTATGAGATCAAAGTCAGGCGGGCAAAGACTAGAGAGCTGTCTTAGTTTTGCGGTTTAAAGGAAGTTTGAGGCGATCCAAAGGGGTAGAAGTCAGAGGAGCATAACGGTCGAGAGGTCAGAGCAGAGAGCAAGACATCTGCTTACCGGAGGTAGTCCTCACGGTCCCAAGGACAACCACCGAATTGGACCTTAGGCGGACGGTGAAGGATAAGAATAGATTTGTTAGATTTTAGGGAGGCCAGGGCAAGCTGGAAGGTGCCGAGGAAGGGTGGGTGATTTTTAGAAACAAGCTGTCAAGAACGGGGAGGAGGGCCCCTCTAAAGGCAGACAGGTCGGAAAGAGTACTAGAGTTAGAAATGACAAACCTGTCAAAGGAATTAATGAGATCAATGCCACAGCGTGGGCCAGGGGAAGTAGCAAAAGACAGAACAAGACCAAGGAGTTCTTGCAGGTGCTTAGAAAGAGAGTAGGAAGAAAGGTTGGTAACACAGTCAGAGAGTAATTGGCCCAAGGGCTGTTGGAGGTCAGGCGTTGAAGTTTGTTGGGTAGTGTTGGCGTAGTGGTGGGAAGAGGAGACGTGAGCAATGTCAAATGCAATTGGAAAAAATGATATTGCATAGATCACTGGAAAGAAAGGAAGACAGCGTTTGCTGTTGACGTAACAGCACGAAAGCCTCGTCCAACTTTGCAGGGAGTGGCATGAATAATTTCTTGAAGAAGAAGGCGGGCATGTTCAGGGAAAGGAGATCCCGAAGTGTTGAACTGGAGCAAGTGAGATAAAGAAAGGGGAGAACTTGCTCAGCAAGACAATCTTTAAGAAACCTAAGCTGATTCTTTCGACGCTTGGCGGCAAGAAGGGAAGATTCAAAGGCGCGAAAAGGCCGATTGAAGGAAGGTAGAGCATCAAAGAAATTAAACAGAGTAAGGCGCTTTCGTGTGGTATCCATATTGCTAATTTCTACATGGAATACGTTCGAAACTGGTTCTTCTTCCCTTCTATGGATTAGGCTGTGTGTAGGCTGTGAAGGTGTGTTCAGGTTGGGCTGGGGGCATGGGTCAAGGTAGGTGGGTGTGTGTGTGTGTGTGTGTGTGTGTGTGTGTGTGTGTGTGTGTGTGTGTGTAGGCTTGGCTGGGGTATGGTCTACAAGGCATGTAAAGTCAGGATTACCATTGCAGTTCAGAGTTAAATATGTATACAGTAAATGTGAGAGGATGTGCAGTGACTTAATATCTAACATATACAGTATAAAGATTAGATTTTAGCACTTTCACATCCTCGGCATGCACGCCTCAGCCTACCTCAATATTTTCCTGGTGTTTTGGATCAGTGCACGGCCAGACTAAAATGTGTGTACTCTTTTCAGTTTTCTTACCCAATTATCATGTTACGTCGTTCATTTTGGTATCATTGACAGGATTATAAGCAGGATTATTATGATCCTGCAAGACCTATTATTAGTTCTGTAGGCTCTGTGGCATATAGGCTATCTTGAGGTTATCTTGAGATGATTTCGGGGCTTTGTGTCCCCGCGGCCCGGTCCTCGACCAGGCCTCCACCCCCAGGAAGCAGCCCGTGACAGCTGACTAACACCCAGGTACCTATTTTACTGCTAGGTAACAGGGGCATAGGGTGAAAGAAACTGCCCATTTTTTCTCGCAGGTGCCCGGGATCGAACCCTGGACCACAGGATCACAAGTCCAGTATGCTGTCCGCTCGGCCGACCGGCTCCAGGCTTTCCAAATGGCTTGTCCAAATCTTGTCCCCGGTAGTAGGTTCCATTTCCAACTCACACATAACAAACAACTTGGACTTGGTTAACAAGTTGTCTGGTTTGAAATTAAATTATGATTTTCAACTTGAGTTTTGATGTGACGGCTTTGTTCACTAGAGTGCCTGTTGATGACCTGTTGGCATTCTTATGGGATCTACTCCCTAAGTATAATTTAACGTTACCTACTAACACCATTGTTGAACTGGCAGATTGTGCATTAAAGATAATTATTTCAGTTTAATGATTCATTTTATAAGCACACATTTGGCATGGCGATGGTTAACCCCCTCTCCCCTGTTTTGAGCAATTTGTACATTGAGTGTTTTGAAACAAATATCGTACCCCAGGATTTTGCCCTCGAATTTGGTTTGGCATAGGTACGTTGATGATATTTTATGCCTGTGGCCGGCTAACCATGACCAAACTGATTTTCTCCTTCAACTTAATTCGCTGGTTCTGTCAATTAAGTTCACAATTGAGAATTAAATAAATGGTGTTCTGCTTTAGACAAATGATTCATAGAATTGGTAGGAGTTTCAAATTCAGTGTGTATAGAAAACCTACCAATGTGTGCTTTATGTTCATTTTTACTCAAATCATCATTAAGAATTTACTTGTTATGGGGGGTATGGAGTACTAATGATAAGGGCCAACAGCTAGAATCAAGATGTATCAAAATTAGTGGCATAAATAGGTCCCGGCCCCCAAGGAACATAGGTTTCTGTTTATGCTTTAAGGTTTTAGAAACAGATCTGTCGTCTGGGATACAATCATCTACACCACTACTACAGGATTAATGGATACACCTCAAAAACTAACTTATTTATTAAACCCTCTTAACTACCCCCCATATACATTAACAACAATAACTACCACACTATCTTATGTTAAAAGCCTTGGTCCACTTAGGCAGGATACAAGGTTTTACAATTAGGACAAGCTAGGGTAAAGTCTACTTGAAAAGAACTCGAAAGCTTGAAGCAGCTTGGGGTAGTAAGCCCCCATGTGGTACCCTATCACAACCCAAACACTTACGGATGCCCAAAACACTGGCTTATACTACACAATATCTATACAAATTACACATAAGCCTAGCTAGTAGTACGGTAATACAGAACGATACTTATCTTAGCGGTTACGGTAACTTAACACTTTCGGCCACCCAGCGCGCCACCCATCAACTATGCGTAGTGGGTCCCAGTGTTTCACGGGAGCGCGCGTTAATTCTGAAAAGTGTATACTCTCCAAGTTTGTCACCTCAATTCTCGTCCTACGAGATTAAATTTGGTATCATTGTGTTCGCAATAGAATTCTCTACAGCCCTAAATGCATATAAACTCCAAAAGCCCGGCTAATTACCCGCAGCAAACAGAGAAATTGCGAACGAGTTACCCAGGAGCGTGCAAAAGCGATAAAATGTGTTCACTCTGGTCACCTCAATTTTCGTCCTAGGTCTTTCATTATGGTATCAATGGGTTTGCAATAGAATTCTCTAGAGGAATAGTAGCATATAAAAATAAAAAACCTGGTCACGCTCCAACCGCCAACGAGTTGAAGACGGGCCACGCGTTAGCCGCGAGTGAGCGCCCAGATGCCTTCCAGCTACACTCCCAATTCCTGCCCACAAATGTTTAGTATTATTACTTGTTGCTAATCTCAATTTTCATGTTACAGCGCTCATTTAGGTATGAAATTGTTCCTAATAGAATGCTTTAGATGGATATGTGCATATAAGGGCCAATTGAAGAACAATATTGCCAGTACAATACGTGAAAGTATGAAAAAAAAATATACAAAATAATACAACTTTTTGTATTTACCACCTCAGTGTTGTGTGTTGAACATGACATGGGTTAAACATTTATTTTATCCACTCCACCTGCTCCTGGAAAACGTTTCCTGCAGGGTCAACCCATGTTTTGTATAGGTGGAGTGGATGGTGGCCAAGCATTACTGCTTATCGGCCCAGAATTTTCTCTTTCGATGGTATCTGCTGTAGCATGGTGCAGGACACAATGCCACATCACACGTCTTGCACTTATAGTGTGTGTCCTTCCTTTTACCCGACATTTTGCACACACGACACCTCAGACGCTTCTGTATCTTTACTTGGGTATGGGACAAGTTTCTGTTGAGGCATTCTGGATTATCCACAATACGGGGTCTTGTTGTAGCAGAAGCACCACTAGTGATAATCACAGCCTCGTCTTCTGACTCAGACGATGAAAGTAAGTCTGCAGGTTCAGGTGAAGTGAATAGTGGGCGCCTCACACCTGAAGGTCTGGGTGTTGATGGTCCTGGCGTTGCAACATTGGCTCCAGTGGCATTGACATCAGCAGCATGTGGGATGTCATCATCTTCCTCAGGCCAGTTACTAGACTTATTGAACAATAGTGCAGCAATGACTTGTTCATGGAAATGGAGTAATGTCAGTTTCCTTCTATCTGTTGTGTAGTAGTTGTACATCACAAAAGCATTGTAGATAGCCATTTGCACAAAATAGAAGGTCATTTTCTTCGTCCATTTGTGAGTTTTCCTTATGAAGTGATAATATTTGATCATTTGGTCAAAGTGATCAACACCATTCATGTTTGTATTGTAGTCACAGATTACATTCGATTGCATTTTGCATCCCCCCAAAATTGGATAAAAACCTGATTTTTGGCAATTATTTTAGTGGACGACACAGCATTGCGTCGCCACCGAGATTACCGACAGTAAACTGACGACGCAGCATTGCATCGTCCCCGAACAAAAGTGTTAAGGTAAGGGAAAGGGAGGAGGAGAAAGGAGACAGAGCCACACAGGGAGATGTTGTCACAACCACAGCCCGAACAGAGAAGACCGGAGGAGCCTCCAGTCCGAGCTCGCTCCAGTTGTTGTTGCCGGGAGATAACTAGCTGATCGTGCAGCTTATAAACATTACAAATCTTCACCGACGTACAATACTGTTTACTTTACTGGTTCTAAGGATAGTTAATAATTAGTTCAATATTATAATTATTCAACAACAAGCTCAGACTGAATGCTCTGTGAGAAACAAGATTCATCTTACGTTTGGCAAGGGCGACGGGAATAAGGCATACTTTTAAGGAGCCCTGATATAAATATTATTGCAATTAAATATCCTTCTCACATGACCCAATTCTATGAATTAATGTATAGTAATTATTTATAGCTCAAATTGACCTCTGGTTTCCATCTAAGGAACCCAGAGTCGTAACAATCATATTCAGGTAAAGTGGGCAGTTTTTTCTGATATGTTTCTCAGAGCCCTTAGGGTTTGCAGTCCGGAATTTTTTGAAGTAGCGAATATATTTGAAATTGGGAAAAAGTTAAAATACCCAAAATTGGTATTAGATCTTGAGTTTAGTCAAGCAAAAAGGATGTTCTACAAACAAGCACCCAGGACTGAAAAACTTGTTGGTATTATCATATTTTGATGGTCTAGTACATCTTGCCCCAGCTCTGAAAAACCTTAACACTATTGCGCTCCCGGCAGAAGGCTCTAACTTTCACGAGGCGACCGTGCGGCGACACTGAAATGTTTATACTCTTTTTGGTCTGCTGACCTTAATTTTCCATGTATGTATTTAATTTTGGTATCAATTTGTTCGCAAGAGAATACTCTAGAGGAATATATATATAAAATTTCACCAAAGCCGATGTGAGACCCTCACCCAATAAAAAAACTATGGCGATCGTTAGCCGTGAGCGCCAAACAGCGATGAAATGGTGTGGGTGGGGGGGGGGGGGAATGGGTGGCTCTTTTCAGGTTTGTCAACCCCAGAATTGTTCTACATTGTTAATTTTGGTATCACTGTGATTGCAATAAAATTCCATACACAGACACTTGAATATAAAGTACAAAACATGGGCGTGCCCCACCCGCAAGACCGTGGGAAGTTTCCCAAGGGTTACCTGCTACTGCACGCCCAACTGCACATCGGCTACACCCCTACTGAAAAGTTTATACTCTTTTCATGTTTTTGACCATAATTTTCTGGGGGGGGGGGGAGCCCCGTCAGCTCCCCGGAGCTATCCCAGGCTGATATGCTAATGTCAGACTTTGGCATCAGTCATGTGTATGGAGTTTTTAGGCCTACTGGGGACCACGGCCAGAACCAGGCCCCCTCAGAGAGGCAAGGGAAGCAATGGCCTATAGAAGCCCCCGTGTGGTTGGAAGCATTCTATGTCTGCCATCGACCGGGACAAGCACCCAGAAAGGTAAGCGCCTCAAAACAAACCCCTATTCTGGTTAAAATTACTACCAAAAGCCAAACTAGTGGATAGAACTCCCCAACAGAAAAACAAGCAAACTAGTGTGATGTCACACGCTGCCGCGCCGCTGTCTGCGCAGCTCCCCCTCCCCGGGAGGGGGAAGGGGGAGCCCCAGACCCTCCATGCCGGCTACCCACACCTCAGTTCTTGAGGCTGATGCTATAGGTGAAGGTCGTGTGCTCTGGCTCCGGTGTCGCTACAACACTGTGCTTTGCGTGTGGTGTTTGTTTTGTGGGTGCAAGAGCCAGGAGTAATTTTCAGTACTCGGGCTGCATGCGCCTAGGGCTTCCTTCCCTAGGTGCCCTGCAAGTACAGTACAACCTCGATTCAACATACTATATGGGACCAACCCCAGTTCGTTGGAGCGTTGGATTCGTTGCAAGAGGTGACCTTCAGGAGGCGTTTGTGTCAGTCTTTTTTTTTCTTGTACACAATAAAAATGCATTATCATATTACATACTCTACCTATATATTACTTCTCTACTAAGAAATACTGTAATTCATAAATTTACCTTATTTTTGAAGTTATATCCATCTTGAAGTTTTGTGAAGTTGTGAATGCTCTACAGTAAATACGTACTGCAGTGCATTATGCCGTTAGCACTGTGTTGATTAAAAGTAGTTCTGCTGTATGTTGAGTACTACAATACAGTTTATGAAAACTATTGTACACAAAAAATACTGCAACTTTAATTTTAACACTGAGTACACACTTAAATTTAACACTTGTTCTAACTGTTCATGTTGCACACGATGTTTTTAGATGTTTGCACCCGCTTCTGAGCTGGTGCTGGCTGCTGTTGTACCAGTGCTGGGTACAACTGTGCTTGTGCTGGGTACGGCTGTTGTACCAGTGCTGGAAACAACTGTGCTCGTGCTGGGTATGGCTGTTCTCGTGCTGGGTACGGCTGTTCTCTTGCTGGGTACGGCTGTTCTCGTGCTTGGTACAGCTGTTATCGTGCTGGGTACGGCTGTTCTCGTGCTGGGTACGGCTGTTCTCGTGCTGGTTACGGCTGTTCTCGTGCTGGGTACGGCTGTTCTCGTGCTGGTTGATTTTCTGCTACTAGTTGTTGCAAAATATTGCTTCGTTTTTGGCATAAATAAGGCACTATTAGTAAGCCCCTGAGACATTTTGTTTTATAACCAAAGAGCTGTAGTAAAAAAATGGTCAATTCCACAATTATTCTTCCACCAGCGGATAAATACTGTACGTCAATCGCAGACAAAGCTAAGGGCACTGGGTGCATACTGTACGAACGCAGACTAAGTCTATACGCACACCCTTCAGTTGGCTGGTGTTTAAGCCTGATCCAGTAACATAAATTTCTCTTAAATATTCAATTTACATCAAATTATATATTTTTGTGTTATGTATTTAGTTTAGCAACATTATTACGATAATAAGAGCTATAAAAAATACTTATTTTGAAACCGATTTATTTATTTCATTATTTCGAAGCCATAGGTCACTGAACTGGGGCGACGAAATCGAACAAAACACCGCCTGGTGTTGTGTTCGATTTCCAGTAGCATATGTTTCTCTCAAATATTCAATTTACATCAAATTATATATTTTTGGGTTACATATTTAGTTTAGCAACATTATTACGGTAATAAGAGCTATAAAAATACTTTGGAACTAATTTATTAATTTTATTATTTCGAAGCCGTAGATCGCTGAACTGTGGCGACGAAATCGAACACAACACAACAAGCATGGTGTATGGACAGGGATTAGACACGTCCACTCGTGCTGGAGTTGTGCTGCAAATAACGTGAACAATTTCTCAAATAGGAGATATCTACCTTATTACAGCATATTTTTGGTCTTATTTAGTTTAGTTTAATTAGGATAATAGAGAGTTATTAAAACACCAGTTTTAGAAATGATTTATTAATGTGAAACGTTCAAAGTCATGGGTCACTGAACTATGACAACACAGATGAAAGTGAGTGAAACCTCACTGTAAAGTGAAGTTTACTGTACAGTATTCCCTTATCTGTCTACCCTCACTCGTCTTGTTTCATCACAGAAAATATATAGGAAGATTTCAACATATTAGCTAGCTATTCACGCTTCAGCCTTTAAATTAATTTACAAAGATACGTGTGCCACAAATCGGTGAACGAAAATCATTGAAACTCAGTCGTTCACTTCTGTGGACCACTCTGGCTGGTGTTTGGTTAATATGCGTCACTTCTTGTGGACCATTCTGGCTGGTGTTTGGTTCATATGATTCACTTGTTTGTGTGGTCCACTTGTGTGATCCAACTTGTCTTATGAAGGAATTATTAATTGTAATCTGTGATAGAATGAGACAGTTTTCCACCACTCTGTGAACTCTGTCCCAACATCGTAAGATTGTGGTCCACTTGTGTGGTCCACTTGTGTGGTCCATTTGTGTGATCCATTTGTGTGATCTAACTTGTCATATGAAGGAATTATTAATTGTAATCTGTGATGGGATGGTAAAGTTTTCTACCACTGTGAACTCTGTCCCAACATCGTAAGATTGTGGACCACTTGTGGACCACATGTGCGGTCCACTTGTGTGGTCCACTTGTGTGATCGAACTTGTCATATGAAGGAATTAATAATTGTAATCTGTGATAGAATGTGAAACTTTTCCACCAGTCTGTGAACTCTGTCTCGACGTCGTAAGCAAATCCGAACATCCCCCGCTTCGGTGAACCATTGTTCGTCGAACAGGGTGAGTAAATCCGGCCTGAAAAGTGTGCGAACTAGCCGGAGATTCGTTGAATCGGGGTACGTTGAATCGAGGTTGTACTACTGCCCTTGGGGCTTGGGGCCACCTTCCACAGGCTCCTCGGGGTCTGCCTCTGCTGGTCCGTTTTACCTTTTCGGTTTTTCGGCCGCCTGTTGGNTATTATATATATGTCAGTCTGGTTTGACAAAGGCTTTAACAAAGTCGAAACGTTACCTCCTTTCATTTTTCTCTGTGGATTTTCCGCATATATAAATAAATAAATAATGTGTCTTGGAAGACGGAACAGCAGCAAACACAAGCCAGCGCACATGAATATACGAAAGGGTTCGTGTACACAAACTTGTCTTGTGTGTACTGAAGTGATGGGATCTGAGACTGTTATAGAGGATGTGAGCCGTCCACCAGAGGGTTAGATCCGTCCCCGAGGGAAGGGAGGGGAGGGGGGGGGGATAAGAGGAGAGACTGAGGAAGGCTCCGGCACTCACCCTTGTCAACATGGCCACCCTTGCTGCACCAGTGCGCGTTTCTCCACTCATTAAGGTAAACGAGAGGCATCAGCACGAGTAATATTGTCTTCAGCATATATAGCTGGCGTGAAGAGGCAGTTGTGGTGGCATGATGAGGGTTATGTTAGCGTGTGGGAGGTGGTTGGTGATGGTAGAGGAAGCCGGCTACTGAGCAAGGTTGTGTAGGGCACGGACCCGGCCGGTCAATATTACTTACAGCAGCTGGTTTACGTCCACACTCTCGTGTGACACATGATATGGTGTCCTCTTGTGCATAGGTCTAGGTGTGTCTAGGCCAGGCTGGGGTACGGTCTAGGTGTGTCTAGGCCAGGTTGGGGTATGGTCTAGGTGTGTCTAGGCCAGGCTGGGGTTACCTGGTTGATACCTGGTTGATGGGGTTCTGGGAGTTCTTCTACTCCCCCAAGCCTGGCCCGAGGCCAGGCTTGACTTGTGAGAGTTTGGTCCACTAGGCTGTTGCTTGGAGCGGCCCGCAGGCCCACATACCCACCTCAGCCCGGTTGGTCCGGCACTCCTTGGAGGAATAAATCTAGTTTCCTCTTGAAGGTGTCCACGGTTGTTCCGGCAATATTTCTTATGCTTGCTGGGAGGACATTGAACAACCGCGAACCTCTGATGTTTATACAGTGTTCTCTGATTGTGCCTATGGCACCCCTGCTCTTCACTGGTTCTATTCTGCATTTTCTTCCATATCGTTCACTCCAGTACGTTGTTATTTTACTGTGTAGATTTGGTACTTGGCCCTCCAGTATCTTCCATGTGTATATTATTTGATATCTCTCTCGTCTTTCTAGTGAGTACATTTGGAGAGCTTTGAGACGATCCCAATAATTTAGGTGCTTTATCGCGTCTATGCGTGCCGTATATGTTCTCTGTATGCCCTCTGTTTCAGCAATCTCTCCTGCTCTGAAGGGGGAAGTGAGTATTGAACAGTACTCAAGACGGGACAACACAAGTGACTTAAAGAGTACAACCATTGTGATGGGATCCCTGGATTTGAAAGTTCTCGTAATCCATCCTATCATTTTTCTGGCTGTCGCAATATTTGCTTGGTTATGCTCCCTAAACGGTAGGTCGTCAGACATCATTATTCCCAAATCCTTTACATGCTGTTTTCCTACTATGGGCACATTTGATTGTGTTTTGTACCCAGTATTATGTTTAAGGTCCTCATTTTTACCATAACTGAGTACCTGGAATTTATCACTGTTAAACATCATGTTATTTTCTGATGCCCAGTCGAAAACTTTATTAATATCACCTTGAAGTTTTTCAATGTCTTCAGCCGAGGTAATTTTCATACTGATTTTTGTGTCATCTGCAAAGGATGATACGAAGCTGTGACTTGTATTTTTGTCTATATCTGATATGAGAATAAGGAAAAGCAGCGGTGCAAGGACTGTACCCTGAGGTACAGAGCTTTTAACTGCACTTGGACTAGATTTTATATGGTTGACCGTTACTCGCTGAGTCCTGTTTGACAGAAAACTGAGTATCCAGCGTCCTACTTTACTGGTTATTCCCATTGACTTCATTTTGCGTGCTATCACGCCATGGTCACATTTATCGAAAGCCTTTGTGAAGTCCGTGTATATCACATCAGCATTCTGTTTTTCTTCTAATGCCTCAGTGACTATCGTAGTGCTCAAGTAGCTGTGAGAGGCACGATCTTCCTGCTCGAAATCCATGTTGGCCTGGGTTGTGAAGGTCATTGGTCTCCATGAAATTGGTGACCTTACTCCTAATCACTCTCTCAAATACTTTTATTATGTGCGATGTTAATGCAACTGGTCTATAATTCTTTGCCAATGCTTTGCTCCCTCCCTTGTGTAGAGGGGCTATGTCTGCTACTTTAGGTGCATCTGGTATCTCCCCCGTGTCCAAGCTTTTCCTCCACACTATACTGAGTGCCTGTGCTACCGGCACTTTGCATTTTTTTATAAATATTGAATTCCATGAGTCTGGACCTGGGGCCGAGTGCATGGGCATATTTTCAATTTCTCTTAAAAAATTTAGTGCGCTCGTGTTGACATCAGTTATTTATTTATTTATTTATTTATTTTTTATTTATTCATATACAAGAAGGTACATTGGGAATGTGAGAATATATAATATGGTAATTACAATCTTGTAAAGCCACTAGTACGCACAGCGTACTAGTGGCTTATTTACAGGGGGTTTTACAGCGCATATTTACAGGGGTTTGAATATCCCGCATAAAGAAATTGTCTGGATCTTCTACTTTTATGTTGTTTATTGGAGTGCTAAACATGTCTTCATACTGCTTTTTTAGGATTTCACTAATTTCTTTGTCATCCTCCGTGTATGAACCTTCACTTGTACGAATAGGTCCAATACTGGCAGTGGTTTTTGCTTTTGATTTCGCGTATGTGAAGAAATATTTTGGGTTTTTCTTTATTTCCTGAATTGCTTTCTGTTCTAACTCTCTTTCTTCAGTTTCATATGAGTGTTTCAATTTCCGCTCGATTTCTTCAATCTCCCTATTTAAATTATTCCTTCTTTGATGGGAAATTCGTGTCTGCATAAGCAGTTCCGTTATTTGGTCTAGGGGTATGGTCTAGGTGTGACTAGGCCAGGCTGGGGGTATGGTCTAGGTGTGTCTAGGCCAGGCTGGGGGTATGGTCTAGGTGTGACTAGGCCAGGCTGGGGGTATGGTCTAGGTGTGTCTAGGCCAGGCTGGGGTATGGTCTAGGTGTGTGTAGGCCAGGCTGGGGGTATGGTCTAGGTGTGTCTAGGCCAGGTTGGGGTATGGTCTAGGTGTGTGTAGGCCAGGCTGGGGGTATGGTCTAGGTGTGTGTAGGCCAGGCTGGGGGTACGGTCTAGGTGTGTCTAGGCCAGGCTGGGGATATGGTCTAGGTGTGTGTAGGCCAGGCTGGGGTATGGTCTAGGTGTGTGTAGGCCAGGCTGGGGGTACGGTCTAGGTGTGTCTAGGCCAGGCTGGGGGTACGGTCTAGGTGTGTCTAGGCCAGGCTGGGGTATGGTCTAGGTGTGTGTAGGCCAGGCTGGGGGTATGGTCTAGGTGTGTGTAGGCCAGGCTGGGGTATGGTCTAGGTGTGTCTAGGCCAGGCTGGGGTATGGTCTAGGTGTGTGTAGGCCAGGCTGGGGGTATGGTCTAGGTGTGTGTAGGCCAGGCTGGGGGTATGGTCTAGGTGTGTGTAGGCCAGGCTGGGGTATGGTCTAGGTGTGTCTAGGCCAGGCTGGGGTATGGTCTAGGTGTGTGTAGGCCAGGCTGGGGGTATGGTCTAGGTGTGTGTAGGCCAGGCTGGGGGTATGGTCTAGGTGTGTCTAGGCCAGGCTGGGGGTACGGTCTAGGTGTGTCTAGGCCAGGCTGGGGGTATGGTCTAGGTGTGTCTAGGCCAGGCTGGGGTATGGTCTAGGTGTGTCTAGGCCAGGCTGGGGTACAGTCTAGGCCAGGCTGGGGTACAGTCTAGGTGTGTCTAGGCCAGGCTGGGTACAGTCTAGGTGTGTCTAGGCCAGGCTGGGGTACAGTCTAGGTGTGTCTAGGCCAGGCTGGGGTACAGTCTAGGTGTGTCTAGGCCAGGTTGGGGTACGGTCTAGGTGTGTCTAGGCCAGGCTGGGGTACGGTCTAGGTGTGTCTAGGCCAGGCTGGGGTACGGTCTAGGTGTGTCTAGGCCAGGCTGGGGTACAGTCTAGGTGTGTCTAGGCCAGGCTGGGGTACGGTCTAGGTGTGTCTAGGCCAGGCTGGGGTACGGTCTAGGTGTGTCTAGGCCAGGCTGGGGGTATGGTCTAGGTGTGTCTAGGCCAGGCTGGGGTATGGTCTAGGTGTGTCTAGGCCAGGCTGGGGTACGGTCTAGGTGTGTCTAGGCCAGGCTGGGGTATGGTCTAGGTGTGTCTAGGCCAGGCTGGGGTATGGTCTAGGTGTGTCTAGGCCAGGCTGGGGTATGGTCTAGGTGTGTCTAGGCCAGGCTGGGGTACGGTCTAGGTGTGTCTAGGCCAGGCTGGGGTATGGTCTAGGTGTGTGTAGGCCAGGCTGGGGTACGGTCTAGGTGTGTCTAGGCCAGGCTGGGGTGCGGTCTAGGTGTGTGTAGGCCAGGCTGGAGTATGGTCTAGGTGTGTGTAGGCCAGGCTGGGGTACGGTCTAGGTGTGTGTAGGCCAGGCTTGGGGTATGGTCTAGGTGTGTCTAGGCCAGGCTGGGGTATGGTCTAGGTGTGTCTAGGCCAGGCTGGGGTATGGTCTAGGTGTGTGTAGGCCAGGCTGGGGTATGGTCTAGGTGTGTGTAGGCCAGGCTGGGGTATGGTCTAGGTGTGTGTAGGCCAGGCTGGGGGTACGGTCTAGGTGTGTCTAGGCCAGGCTGGGGTATGGTCTAGGTGTGTCTAGGCCAGGCTGGGGTATGGTCTAGGTGTGTCTAGGCCAGGCTGGGGTATGGTCTAGGTGTGTCTAGGCCAGGCTGGGGTATGGTCTAGGTGTGTCTAGGCCAGGCTGGGGGTACGGTCTAGGTGTGTCTAGGCCAGGCTGGGGTATGGTCTAGGTGTGTCTAGGCCAGGCTGGGGTACGGTCTAGGTGTGTCTAGGCCAGGCTGGGGTATGGTCTAGGTGTGTCTAGGCCAGGCTGGGGTATGGTCTAGGTGTGTCTAGGCCAGGCTGGGGTACGGTCTAGGTGTGTCTAGGCCAGGCTGGGGTATGGTCTAGGTGTGTCTAGGCCAGGCTGGGGTACGGTCTAGGTGTGTCTAGGCCAGGCTGGGGTGCGGTCTAGGTGTGTGTAGGCCAGGCTGGGGTATGGTCTAGGTGTGTGTAGGCCAGGCTGGGGTACGGTCTAGGTGTGTCTAGGCCAGGCTGGGGTACGGTCTAGGTGTGTCTAGGCCAGGCTGGGGTACGGTCTAGGTGTGTCTAGGCCAGGCTGGGGTATGGTCTAGGTGTGTCTAGGCCAGGCTGGGGTACGGTCTAGGTGTGTCTAGGCCAGGCTGGGGTACGGTCTAGGTGTGTCTAGGCCAGGCTGGGGTACGGTCTAGGTGTGTCTAGGCCAGGCTGGGGTACGGTCTAGGTGTGTCTAGGCGAGGCTGGGGTACGGTCTAGGTGTGTCTAGGCCAGGCTGGGGTACGGTCTAGGTGTGTCTAGGCCAGGCTGGGGTACGGTCTAGGTGTGTCTAGGCCAGGCTGGGGTATGGTCTAGGTGTGTCTAGGCCAGGCTGGGGTATGGTCTAGGTGTGTCTAGGCCAGGCTGGGGTATGGTCTAGGTGTGTCTAGGCCAGGCTGGGGTATGGTCTAGGTGTGTCTAGGCCAGGCTGGGGTACGGTCTAGGTGTGTCTAGGCCAGGCTGGGGTACGGTTTAGGTGTGTCTAGGCCAGGCTGGGGTACAGTCTAGGTGTGTCTAGGCCAGGCTGGGGTACGGTCTAGGTGTGTCTAGGCCAGGCTGGGGTATGGTCTAGGTGTGTCTAGGCCAGGCTGGGGTATGGTCTAGGTGTGTCTAGGCCAGGCTGGGGTACGGTCTAGGTGTGTGTAGGCCAGGCTGGGGTTCAGTCTAGGTGTGTCTAGGCCAGGCTGGGGTACGGTCTAGGTGTGTGTAGGCCAGGCTGGGGTACGGTCTAGGTGCATCTAGGCCAGGCTGGGGTATGGTCTAGGTGAGTCTATGCCAGGCTGGGGTATGGTCTAGGTGAGTCTAGGCCAGGCTGGGGTATGGTCTAGGTGTGTCTAGGCCAGGCTGGGGGTATGGTCTAGGTGTGTCTAGGCCAGGCTGGGGTACGGTCTAGGTGTGTCTAGGCCAGGCTGGGGTATGGTCTAGGTGTGTGTAGGCCAGGTGGGGTATGGTCTAGGTGTGTGTAGGCCAGGTTGGGGTATGGTCTAGGTTTTTAGGCCAGGCTGGGGTATGGTCTAGGTGTGTCTAGGCCAGGCTGGGGTATGGTCTAGGTCAGGCTGGGGTATGGTCTAGGTGTCTAGGCCAGGCTGGGGTATGGTCTAGGTGTGTCTAGGCCAGGCTGGGGTGTGGTCTAGGTGTGTGTAGGCCAGGCTGGGGTGTGGTCTAGGTGTGTGTAGGCCAGGCTGGGGTATGGTCTAGGTGTGTCTAGGCCAGGCTGGGGTATGGTCTAGGTGTGTCTAGGCCAGGCTGGGGTGTGGTCTAGGTGTGTGTAGGCCAGGCTGGGGTATGGTCTAGGTGTGTCTAGGCCAGGCTGGGGTGTGGTCTAGGTGTGTGTAGGCCAGGCTGGGGTATGGTCTAGGTGTGTGTAGGCCAGGCTGGGGTGTGGTCTAGGTGTGTCTAGGCCAGGCTGGGGTATGGTCTAGGTGTGTCTAGGCCAGGCTGGGGTGTGGTCTAGGTGTGTGTAGGCCAGGCTGGGGTATGGTCTAGGTGTGTGTAGGCCAGGCTGGGGTATGGTCTAGGTGTGTCTAGGCCAGGCTGGGGTATGGTCTAGGTGTGTCTAGGCCAGGCTGGGGTACGGTCTAGGTGTGTCTAGGCCAGGCTGGGGTATGGTCTAGGTGTGTCTAGGCCAGGCTGGGGTATGGTCTAGGTGTGTCTAGGCCAGGCTGGGGTACGGTCTAGGTGTGTCTAGGCCAGGCTGGGCTATGGTCTAGGTGTGTCTAGGCCAGGCTGGGGTACGGTCTAGGTGTGTCTAGGCCAGGCTGGGGTGCGGTCTAGGTGTGTGTAGGCCAGGCTGGGGTATGGTCTAGGTGTGTCTAGGCCAGGCTGGGGTACGGTCTAGGTGTGTCTAGGCCAGGCTGGGGTACGGTCTAGGTGTGTCTAGGCCAGGCTGGGGTACGGTCTAGGTGTGTCTAGGCCAGGCTGGGGTATGGTCTAGGTGTGTCTAGGCCAGGCTGGGGTACGGTCTAGGTGTGTCTAGGCCAGGCTGGGGTACGGTCTAGGTGTGTCTAGGCCAGGCTGGGGTACGGTCTAGGTGTGTCTAGGCCAGGCTGGGGTACGGTCTAGGTGTGTCTAGGCCAGGCTGGGGTACGGTCTAGGTGTGTCTAGGCCAGGCTTGGGTACGGTCTAGGTGTGTCTAGGCCAGGCTGGGGTACGGTCTAGGTGTGTGTAGGCCAGGCTGGGGTATGGTCTAGGTGTGTCTAGGCCAGGCTGGGGTATGGTCTAGGTGTGTCTAGGCCAGGCTGGGGTATGGTCTAGGTGTGTCTAGGCCAGGCTGGGGTATGGTCTAGGTGTGTCTAGGCCAGGCTGGGGTACGGTCTAGGTGTGTCTAGGCCAGGCTGGGGTACGGTCTAGGTGTGTCTAGGCCAGGCTGGGGTACAGTCTAGGTGTGTCTAGGCCAGGCTGGGGTACGGTCTAGGTGTGTCTAGGCCAGGCTGGGGTATGGTCTAGGTGTGTCTAGGCCAGGCTGGGGTATGGTCTAGGTGTGTCTAGGCCAGGCTGGGGTACGGTCTAGGTGTGTGTAGGCCAGGCTGGGGTTCAGTCTAGGTGTGTCTAGGCCAGGCTGGGGTACGGTCTAGGTGTGTGTAGGCCAGGCTGGGGTACGGTCTAGGTGTGTCTAGGCCAGGCTGGGGTATGGTCTAGGTGTGTCTATGCCAGGCTGGGGTATGGTCTAGGTGTGTCTAGGCCAGGCTGGGGTATGGTCTAGGTGTGTCTAGGCCAGGCTGGGGTATGGTCTAGGTGTGTCTAGGCCAGGCTGGGGTACGGTCTAGGTGTGTCTAGGCCAGGCTGGGGTATGGTCTAGGTGTGTGTAGGCCAGGTGGGGTATGGTCTAGGTGTGTCTAGGCCAGGTGGGGTATGGTCTAGGTGTGTTTAGGCCAGGCTGGGGTATGGTCTAGGTGTGTCTAGGCCAGGCTGGGGTATGGTCTAGGTCAGGCTGGGGTATGGTCTAGGTGTCTAGGCCAGGCTGGGGTATGGTCTAGGTGTGTCTAGGCCAGGCTGGGGTGTGGTCTAGGTGTGTGTAGGCCAGGCTGGGGTGTGGTCTAGGTGTGTGTAGGCCAGGCTGGGGTATGGTCTAGGTGTGTCTAGGCCAGGCTGGGGTATGGTCTAGGTGTGTCTAGGCCAGGCTGGGGTGTGGTCTAGGTGTGTGTAGGCCAGGCTGGGGTATGGTCTAGGTGTGTCTAGGCCAGGCTGGGGTGTGGTCTAGGTGTGTCTAGGCCAGGCTGGGGTATGGTCTAGGTGTGTCTAGGCCAGGCTGGGGTGTGGTCTAGGTGTGTCTAGGCCAGGCTGGGGTATGGTCTAGGTGTGTCTAGGCCAGGCTGGGGTGTGGTCTAGGTGTGTGTAGGCCAGGCTGGGGTATGGTCTAGGTGTGTGTAGGCCAGGCTGGGGTATGGTCTAGGTGTGTCTAGGCCAGGCTGGGGTATGGTCTAGGTGTGTGTAGGCCAGGCTGGGGTATGGTCTAGGTGTGTCTAGGCCAGGCTGGGGTATGGTCTAGGTGTGTCTAGGCCAGGCTGGGGTATGGTCTAGGTGTGTCTAGGCCAGGCTGGGGTATGGTCTAGGTGTGTCTAGGCCAGGCTGGGGTATGGTCTAGGTGTGTCTAGGCCAGGCTGGGTGTGGTCTAGGTGTGTGTAGGCCAGGCTGGGGTATGGTCTAGTGTGTCTAGGCCAGGCTGGGGTATGGTCTAGGTGTGTCTAGGCCAGGCTGGGGTGTGGTCTAGGTGTGTCTAGGCCAGGCTGGGGTATGGTCTAGGTGTGTCTAGGCCAGGCTGGGGTGGGTCTAGGTGTGTGTAGGCCAGGCTGGGGTATGGTCTAGGTGTGTGTAGGCCAGGCTGGGGTATGGTCTAGGTGTGTCTAGGCCAGGCTGGGGTGTGGTCTAGGTGTGTCTAGGCCAGGCTGGGGTATGGTCTAGGTGTGTCTAGGCCAGGCTGGGGTGTGTCTAGGTGTGTCTAGGCCAGGCTGGGGTATGGTCTAGGTGTGTCTAGGCCAGGCTGGGGTGTGGTCTAGGTGTGTGTAGGTCAGGCTGGGGTATGGTCTAGGTGTGTCTAGGCCAGGCTGGGGTGTGGTCTAGGTGTGTGTAGGCCAGGCTGGGGTATGGTCTAGGTGTGTCTAGGCCAGGGGGGTGTGTCTAGGTGTGTGTAGGCCAGGCTGGGGTATGGTCTATAGGGGAGCCGGCCGAGCGAGCGGACAGCACGCTGGACTTGTGATCCTGTGGTCCTGGGTTCGATCCCAGGCACTGGGAGAAACATGGGCAGAGTTTCTTTCACCCTTTGCTCTGTTGCCTAGCAGTAAAATAGGTACCGGGTGTTAGTCAGCTGTCATGGGCTGCTTCCTGGGGGTGGAGGCCTGGTCGAGGACCGGACCGCGGGGACACCTAAAAGCCCTGAAATCATCTCAAGATAACATCAAGATAGGTGAGTCTTGGCAGGCTGGGGTATGATCTAGGTGTGTCTAGGCCAGGTTGGGGGTATGGTCTAGGTGTGTCTAGGCCAGGCTGGGGGTATGATCTAGGTGTGTCTAGGCCAGGCTGGGGTATGGTCTAGGTGTGTGTAGGCCAGGCTGGGGTATGGTCTAGGTGTGTCTAGGCCAGGTTGGGGTATGTCTAGGTGTGTCTAGGCCAGTTGGGGGTTATGTCTAGGTGTGTCTAGGCCAGGCTGGGGTATGATCTAGGTGTGTCTAGGCCAGGTTGGGGTATGGTCTAGGTGTGTCTAGGCCAGGCTGGGGTATGGTCTAGGTGTGTCTAGGCCAGGCTGGGGTATGGTCTAGGTGTGTCTGGGCCAGGCTGGGGTATGGTCTAGGTGTGTAGGCCAGGTTGGGGTATGGGTCTAGGTGTGTAGGCCAGGTTGGGGTATGGTCTAGGTGTGTCTGGGCCAGGTTGGGGTACGGTCTAGGTGTGTCTAGGCCAGGCTGGGGTATGGTCTAGGAGTGTCTAGGCCAGGCTGGGGTACGGTCTAGGTGTGTCTAGGCCAGGCTGGGGTACGGTCTAGGTGTGTCTAGGCCAGGCTGGGGTACGGTCTAGGTGTGTCTAGGGCAGGCTGGGGTACGGTCTAGGTGTGTGTTGGCCAGGTTGGGGTACGGTCTAGGTGTGTCTAGGCCAGGCTGGGGTTCGGACTAGGTGTGTCTAGGCCAGGCTGGGGTACAGTTAGGTGTGTCTAGGCCAGGCTGGGGTACGGTCTAGGTGTGTCTAGGCCAGG
>WNGS01010560.1:0-14904 GCA_020271785.1 Procambarus virginalis
CAGCTGGCCTGTGGCTGACCTCCACCTCCACCTGGTGGTGCCAGCTGGCCTGTGGCTGACCTCCACCTCCACCTGGTGGTGGTAGCTGGCCTGTGGCTGACCTCCACCTCCACCTGGTGGTGCCAGCTGGCCTGTGGCTGACCTCCACCTCCACCTGGTGGTGGTAGCTGGCCTGTGGCTGACCTCCACCTCCACCTGGTGGTGCCAGCTGGCCTGTGGCTGACCTCCACCTCCACCTGGTGGTGCCAGCTGGCCTGTGGCTGACCTCCACCTCCACCTGGTGGTGCCAGCTGGCCTGTGGCTGACCTCCACCTCCACCTGGTGGTGCCAGCTGGCCTGTGGCTGACCTCCACCTCCACCTGGTGGTGCCAGCTGGCCTGTGGCTGACCTCCACCTCCACCTGGTGGTGGTAGCTGGCCTGTGGCTGACCTCCACCTCCACCTGGTGGTGCCAGCTGGCCTGTGGCTGACCTCCACCTCCACCTGGTGGTGCCAGCTGGCCTGTGGCTGACCTCCACCTGGTGGTGCCAGCTGGCCTGTGGCTGACCTCCACCTGGTGGTGCCAGCTGGCCTGTGGCTGACCTCCACCTTCCCACCCACGGCTGACGGCTGGCATTTACAGCACATTGTATAAAGTCATATTTCACCTTTTGTCATTAAAGTAACTTCACATGTATATATTTTTCTTTGATTGTGTTTTAGCCAAGTGGTCAAGTTTTTTTGTCATTAATTATTAATTAATAATTTGTATTTGTAAGAGTAAATTGTTTTTAATTGTTATCATTAAATTTTATAAAGTGTTTGTTGTCTTGTTCTTTACCGGCAGCTTCCACACCGTAAAGGTAGAGGGTGGACTGGGCTCTATTACAGAGCACGTCACACAAGTGGAGTAGAGGGCGGACTGGGCTCTATTACAGAGCACGTCACACAAGTGGAGTAGAGGGTGGACTGGGCTCTATTACAGAGCACGTCACACAAGTGGAGTAGAGGGTGGACTGGGCTCTATTACAGAGCACGTCACACAAGTGGAGTAGAGGGTGGACTGGGCTCTATTACAGAGCACGTCACACAAGTGGAGTAGAGGGTGGACTGGGCTCTATTACAGAGCACGTCACACAAGTGGAGTAGAGGGTGGACTGGGCTCTATTACAGAGCACGTCACACAAGTGGAGTAGAGGGCGGACTGGGCTCTATTACAGAGCACGTCACACAAGTGGTGTAGAGGGTGGACTGGGCTCTATTACAGAGCACGTCACACAAGTGGTGTAGAGGGCGGACTGGGCTCTATTACAGAGCACGTCACACAAGTGGAGTAGAGGGCGGACTGGGCTCTATTACAGAGCACGTCACACAAGTGGAGTAGAGGGTGGACTGGGCTCTATTACAGAGCACGTCACACAAGTGGAGTAGAGGGTGGACTGGGCTCTATTACAGAGCACGTCACACAAGTGGTGTAGAGGGTGGACTGGGCTCTATTACAGAGCACGTCACACAAGTGGAGTAGAGGGTGGACTGGGCTCTATTACAGAGCACGTCACACAAGTGGAGTAGAGGGTGGACTGGGCTCTATTACAGAGCACGTCACACAAGTGGAGTAGAGGGTGGACTGGGCTCTATTACAGAGCACGTCACACAAGTGGAGTAGAGGGTGGACTGGGCTCTATTACAGAGCACGTCACACAAGTGGTGTAGAGGGTGGACTGGGCTCTATTACAGAGCACGTCACACAAGTGGAGTAGAGGGTGGACTGGGCTCTATTACAGAGCACGTCACACAAGTGGTGTAGAGGGTGGACTGGGCTCTATTACAGAGCACGTCACACAAGTGGAGTAGAGGGTGGACTGGGCTCTATTACAGAGCACGTCACACAAGTGGAGTAGAGGGTGGACTGGGCTCTATTAGAGAGCACGTCACACAAGTGGTGTAGAGGGTGGACTGGGCTCTATTACAGAGCACGTCACACAAGTGGTGTAGAGGGTGGACTGGGCTCTATTACAGAGCACGTCACACAAGTGGTGTAGAGGGCGGACTGGGCTCTATTACAGAGCACGTCACACAAGTGGAGTAGAGGGTGGACTGGGCTCTATTACAGAGCACGTCACACAAGTGGAGTAGAGGGTGGACTGGGCTCTATTACAGAGCACGTCACACAAGTGGTGTAGAGGGCGGACTGGGCTCTATTACAGAGCACGTCACACAAGTGGTGTAGAGGGCGGACTAAAGTGTCTGAGACATTTATTATGGCATCTCATGACTACATGACTTGTGCCAAGTTAACCATACCTGATTTCTGAGTAAGAGTTAATACAGAGAACACATGTCACACATTCTCACGATAAAGCACCTAAATTATTGGGACCGTCTCAAAGCTCTCCAAATGTACCCTGGAAAGGAGACGAGAAAGATATCATATAATATATATATTGAAGGTACTGGAGGGCCAGCTCCCAAATTTACACAGTAGGATAGTAGCAAGCTATGGAAGCAAATCCAGAATAGATGGAAGGAAGGAATTATCAGGAGAAGCGCCAAGTCATTATGACTATATAGCACTGGGAAAGGGTCAGGATATGGATTTGGGATGGGGCAGGGAGGGGAAGGAATGGTGCCCCACCACTTGGAACGTCGGGGATTGAACGCCGATCTGTATGAAGTGAGACCGTCGCTCTACCGTCCAGCCCAAGTGGATGGGGATCCATCCAGAATAGAAGCAGTGAACAGTTAAGAGTAGAGGTGCTATAGGCACAGTCAGAGAACACTCTGAACATCACAGGTCCACAGTGGTTCAATGTCTTGTGTTCGTGTTAATATCAGTTACATTATCTCCAGCTTGGGTATCATTCGTAAAGAAGCTGTCTGGGTCATCAACTTTCATGTTGTTTATTGGTGTGCTAAACACTGCTTCATGCTGGCTTCTCTGCATTTCACTAATCTCTTTGTCGTCCTCTGTGTACGTACCTTCATTTGTAATTAATGGCCCAAGACTGGTCGAGGTTTTGGATTTTGCTTTTGTGTATGTGAAAAAATATTTCGGATTTTTCCTTATCTCTTGTATAGCTCTGTTCCAATTCCATTTCCTCAGACTCATATGATCGCTTCAACGTTTGTTCTATTTCTTCGATCTCCCTGCTTAGGCTTATTTTCCTTGCTTGTGATAGTTGTGTCTGCCGAAGCATTTCCGTTATTTTTTCCTTCTCCTGTACAGTCGTCTGCGTTCTCTTTCTAGAGTGTTCCTCTTTCTGCCCCTCCTCACCGGCACGTGCTTCAAGCAGACCTTGTAAGCTTCAGCTGTCAGTTGAGCTATTCCCTGTGTGGGAGTTTTGTCGCTTAAGACCGTCTCCCATTGAATGGTTGCAAGGTCTACATTTATTTTTTCCCAGTCAATCCTCTTATTGTTGAAATTGAATTGATTGAACTTCTCGCTTATTGATCCTCTTGGGCCTACTTAGCACCCAGCAGACCTGGAACTATTGAGATGTACAATGTGCGTCCGAGATCCTTACTAATTGTGATCATCTGTGGGTGGTAGTACAAGGGTCTCCAGGTACCTTAGTGGTGGGTGCTCTAGGGAAGGTTTAGTGTCTCAGTTGTGTACCAGTTAGGCAACCCGTCCTCGACTCAAGTCCATTACATTCAGCGGTCGACCCCACAGACGCATTCATAAATTTTAACATGCTGTTCATTCAAAACGGGAATTTTCTCAAGAATAAATTAATAAGATAATATATTAGCATATTGTGTATATATAGGCATAGGATAGGTTAGGTTAGGTGTTTAGGTTCTGTTGGCGATTATTTGTATTTGTAGTACGTGGGTGAAGCATTTATAGCATTGTGATTCGAACAAAATTCGTCAGTGAAGCACTTGTTCCGGACGTGTTCGAACGTCAGCAGTTGTGAGTCGTGTGTAAACCGCTTTTCATTCATAAACAGGGGGTTTGGCGGGTGCATGGAATCACTTTTGGATCTTTGTTTGGAGGACGGGCTGAGTTAGGTCACCCTTCCTTATTGTGAGCGTTCGTTGGACAAGGGTCTCGTACTTGTAAGGACCGAATTCTAAAGATATTAGAGGGGCTGGTCCCAAACCTGCACACAGAAATAACATCACATGAGACCAGAAGACATGGCAGGATGTGCAGAATACCCCCGTTGAAAAGCAGAGGTGCAACTGGTACTCTGAGAGAGAACTATCAACATCAGAGGCCCGAGACTGTTCAACACGCTTCCACTACACATACGGGCCATAACTGGCCGACCCTCACAGTGTTCAAGAGAGAACTATCAACATCAGAGGCCCGAGACTGTTCAACACGCTTCCACTACACATAAGAGGCATAACTGGCCGACCCCTCACAGTGTTCAAGAGAGAACTATCAACATCAGAGGCCCGAGACTGTTCAACACGCTTCCACTACACATAAGGGACATAACTGGCCGACCCCTCACAGTGTTCAAGAGAGAACTATCAACATCAGAGGCCCGAGACTGTTCAACACGCTTCCACTACACATAAGGGACATAACTGGCCGACCCCTCACAGTGTTCAAGAGAGAACTATCAACATCAGAGGCCGAGACTGTTCAACACGCTTCCACTACACATAAGGGACATAACTGGCCGACCCCTCACAGTGTTCAAGAGAGAACTATCAACATCAGAGGCCCGAGACTGTTCAACACGCTTCCACTACACATAAGGGACATAACTGACCGACCCCTCACAGTGTTCAAGAGAGAACTATCAACATCAGAGACCCGAGACTGTTCAACACGCTTCCACTACACATAAGGGACATAACTGACCGACCCCTCACAGTGTTCAAGAGAGAACTATCAACATCAGAGGCCCGAGACTGTTCAACACGCTTCCACTACACATAAGGGACATAACTGGCCGACCCCTCACAGCGTTCAAGAGAGAACTTGATAAACAAATCCAAAGGATACCTGATCAACCAGGCTGTGATTCACACACATTGCTCAGCTAATCTACCTCCCTACGTAATGAGGTGGGTAGGTAGATAAGTAGTCCCCACCAGGAGGAGTCTTTGGGAATCTGTTGAGGGTTTCGGGAATTGTTGTACTCCCCAAGCCCGACCTGAGGCCAGACTGCACTTGTGATAACTTGGTCCACCAGGCTGTTGGTGGGAGCGGCCGGCAGGCCCGCCACCACATGTGTACTAGGAGCAGGGAAGTCACCGCTGGGAGGAGAGCCTTGCTACTGGCAAGGCCAAACACGGGTTCTTTTGTTGTACGTGAATAGCAAGTGAGAGGCCTTTGTTACACACGGGGCAGAACGAGCGGGATACTTGTCACTGCTAGAGGGCTAAGACTTCCTCCTGCTGCTGCTGCTGGAGGGGTTCCTGCTGCAGCTGGAGGGGTTCCTGCTGCTGCTGGAGGGGTTCCTCCTGCAGCTGGAGGGGTTCCTGCTGCAGCTGGAGGGGTTCCTGCTGCAGCTGGAGGGGTTCCTGCTGCAGCTGGAGGGGTTCCTGCTGCTGCTGGAGGGGTTCCTGCTGCTGCTGGAGGGGTTCCTGCTGCTGCTGGAGGGGTTCCTGCTGCAGCTGGAGGGTTCCTGCTGCAGCTGGAGGGGTTCCTGCTGCAGCTGGAGGGGTTCCTGCTGCAGCTGGAGGGGTTCCTGCTGCTGCTGGAGGGGTTCCTGCTGCAGCTGGAGGGGTTCCTGCTGCAGCTGGAGGGGTTCCTGCTGCAGCTGGAGGGGTTCCTGCTGCTGCAGCCGGAGGGGTTCCTCCTGCTGGAGGGGTTCCTGCTGCAGCTGGAGGGGTTCCTGCTGCTGCTGGAGGGTTCCTGCTGCTGCTGGAGGGGTTCCTGCTGCAGCTGGAGGGGTTCCTGCTGCTGCTGGAGGGGTTCCTGCTGCAGCTGGAGGGGTTCCTGCTGCAGCTGGAGGGGTTCCTCCTGCAGCTGGAGGGGTTCCTGCTGCAGCTGGAGGGGTTCCTGCTGCAGCTGGAGGGGTTCCTCCTGCAGCTGGAGGGGTTCCTGCTGCTGCTGGAGGGGTTCCTGCTGCTGCTGGAGGGGTTCCTCCTGCAGCTGGAGGGGTTCCTGCTGCTGGAGGGGTTCCTGCTGCTGCTGGAGGGGTTCCTGCTGCTGCTGGAGGGGTTCCTGCTGCTGCTGGAGGGGTTCCTGCTGCTGCTGGAGGGGTTCCTGCTGCTGGAGGGGTTCCTGCTGCAGCTGGAGGGGTTCCTGCTGCTGGAGGGGTTCCTGCTGCTGCTGGAGGGGTTCCTCCTGCTGCTGGAGGGGTTCCTGCTGCAGCTGGAGGGGTTCCTGCTGCTGGAGGGGTTCCTGCTGCTGCTGGAGGGGTTCCTCCTGCTGCTGGAGGGGTTCCTCCTGCAGCTGGAGGGGTTCCTCCTGCAGCTGGAGGGGTTCCTGCTGCTGGAGGGGTTCCTGCTGCAGCTGGAGGGGTTCCTGCTGCTGCTGGAGGGGTTCCTGCTGCTGCTGGAGGGGTTCCTGCTGCTGCTGGAGGGGTTCCTGCTGCTGCTGGAGGGGTTCCTGCTGCTGCTGGAGGGGTTCCTGCTGCTGCTGGAGGGGTTCCTCCTGCAGCGGAGGGGTTCCTGCTGCTGGAGGGGTTCCTGCTGCAGCTGGAGGGGTTCCTGCTGCTGCTGGAGGGGTTCCTCCTGCAGCTGGAGGGGTTCCTGCTGGGAGGGGTTCCTGCTGCAGCTGGAGGGGTTCTGCTGCTGCTGGAGGGGTTCCTGCTGCTGGAGGGGTTCCTGCTGCTGCTGGAGGGGTTCCTGCTGCTGGAGGGGTTCCTCCTGCAGCTGGAGGGGTTCCTGCTGCTGGAGGGGTTCCTGCTGCTGCTGGAGGGGTTCCTGCTGCTGCTGGAGGGGTTCCTGCTGCTGCTGAGGGGTTCCTGCTGCTGCTGGAGGGGTTCCTGCTGCTGCTGGAGGGGTTCCTGCTGCTGGAGGGGTTCCTGCTGCTGCTGGAGGGGTTCCTGCTGCTGCTGGAGGGGTTCCTGCTGCTGCTGGAGGGGTTCCTGCTGCTGCTGGAGGGGTTCCTGCTGCTGCTGGAGGGGTTCCTGCTGCTGCAGCCGGAGGGGTTCCTGCTGCAGCTGGAGGGGTTCCTGCTGCTGCTGGAGGGGTTCCTGCTGCTGCTGGAGGGGTTCCTGCTGCTGCTGGAGGGGTTCCTCCTGCTGCTGGAGGGGTTCCTGCTGCTGGAGGGGTTTCCTGCTGCTGCTGGAGGGGTTCCTGCTGCTGCTGGAGGGGTTCCTCCTGCAGCTGGAGGGGTTCCTGCTGCAGCTGGAGGGGTTCCTGCTGCTGCTGGAGGGGTTCCTGCTGCTGGAGGGGTTCCTGCTGCTGGAGGGGTTCCTGCTGCAGCTGGAGGGGTTCCTGCTGCTGGAGGGGTTCCTGCTGCTGCTGGAGGGGTTCCTGCTGCAGCTGGAGGGGTTCCTGCTGCAGCCGGAGGGGTTCCTGCTGCAGCTGGAGGGGTTCCTGCTGCTGGAGGGGTTCCTGCTGCTGCTGGAGGGGTTCCTGCTGCTGCTGGAGGGGTTCCTGCTGCAGCTGGAGGGGTTCCTGCTGCTGCTGGAGGGGTTCCTGCTGCAGCTGGAGAGGGTTCCTGCTGCTGCTGGAGGGGTTCCTGCTGCAGCTGGAGGGGTTCCTGCTGCTGCTGGAGGGGTCCTGCTGCAGCTGGAGGGGTTCCTGCTGCTGCTGGAGGGGTTCCTGCTGCAGCCGGAGGGGTTCCTGCTGCAGCTGGAGGGGTTCCTGCTGCTGCTGGAGGGGTTCCTGCTGCTGCTGGAGGGGTTCCTGCTGTTGCTGGAGGGGTTCCTGCTGCTGCTGGAGGGGTTCCTGCTGCTGCTGGAGGGGTTCCTGCTGCTGCTGGAGGGGTTCCTGCTGCTGCTGGAGGGGTTCCTGCTGCAGCTGGAGGGGTTCCTGCTGCTGCTGGAGGGGTTCCTGCTGCTGCTGGAGGGGTTCCTGCTGCTGCTGGAGGGGTTCCTGCTGCAGCTGGAGGGGTTCCTGCTGCTGCTGGAGGGGTTCCTGCTGCTGCTGGAGGGGTTCCTGCTGCTGCTGGAGGGGTTCCTGCTGCTGCTGGAGGGGTTCCTGCTGCAGCTGGAGGGGTTCCTGCTGCTGCTGGAGGGGTTCCTGCTGCTGCTGGAGGGGTTCCTGCTGCTGCTGGAGGGGTTCCTGCTGCTGCTGGAGGGGTTCCTGCTGCTGCAGCCGGAGGGGTTCCTGCTGCAGCTGGAGGGGTTCCTGCTGCTGCTGGAGGGGTTCCTGCTGCTGCTGGAGGGGTTCCTGCTGCTGCAGCGGAGGGGTTCCTGCTGCAGCTGGAGGGGTTCCTGCTGCTGCTGGAGGGGTTCCTGCTGCTGCTGGAGGGGTTCCTGCTGCTGCTGCTGGAGGGGTTCCTGCTGCAGCTGGAGGGGTTCCTGCTGCTGCTGGAGGGGTTCCTGCTGCTGCTGGAGGGGTTCCTGCTGCTGCTGGAGGGGTTCCTGCTGCTGGAGGGGTTCCTGCTGCTGCTGGAGGGGTTCCTGCTGCTGCTGGAGGGGTTCCTGCTGCTGGAGGGTTCCTGCTGCTGCTGGAGGGGTTCCTGCTGCTGCTGGAGGGGTTCCTGCTGCTGCTGGAGGGGTTCCTGCTGCTGCTGGAGGGGTTCCTGCTGCAGCGGAGGGGTTCCTGCTGCAGCTGGAGGGGTTCCTGCTGCAGCTGGAGGGGTTCCTGCTGCTGCTGGAGGGGTTCCTGCTGCTGCTGGAGGGGTTCCTGCTGCTGCTGGAGGGGTTCCTGCTGCAGCTGGAGGGGTTCCTGCTGCTGGAGGGGTTCCTGCTGCTGCTGGAGGGGTTCCTGCTGCTGCTGGAGGGGTTCCTGCTGCAGCTGGAGGGGTTCCTGCTGCTGCTGGAGGGGTTCCTGCTGCTGCTGGAGGGGTTCCTGCTGCTGCTGGAGGGGTTCCTGCTGCAGCTGGAGGGGTTCCTGCTGCTGCTGGAGGGGTTCCTGCTGCTGCTGGAGGGGTTCCTGCTGCAGCTGGAGGGGTTCCTGCTGCTGCAGCCGGAGGGGTTCCTGCTGCTGCTGGAGGGGTTCCTGCTGCAGCTGGAGGGGTTCCTGCTGCAGCTGGAGGGGTTCCTGCTGCTGCTGGAGGGGTTCCTGCTGCAGCCGGAGGGGTTCCTGCTGCAGCCGGAGGGGTTCCTGCTGCAGCTGGAGGGGTTCCTGCTGCTGGAGGGGTTCCTGCTGCTGCTGGAGGGGTTCCTGCTGCAGCCGGAGGGGTTCCTGCTGCAGCCGGAGGGGTTCCTGCTGCAGCTGGAGGGGTTCCTGCTGCAGCCGGAGGGGTTCCTGCTGCAGCCGGAGGGGTTCCTGCTGCAGCTGGAGGGGTTCCTGCTGCTGGAGGGGTTCCTGCTGCTGGAGGGGTTCCTGCTGCAGCTGGAGGGGTTCCTGCTGCTGCTGGAGGGGTTCCTGCTGCAGCTGGAGGGGTTCCTGCTGCTGGAGGGGTTCCTGCTGCTGCTGGAGGGGTTCCTGCTGCTGGAGGGGTTCCTGCTGCTGGAGGGGTTCCTGCTGCTGCTGGAGGGGTTCCTGCTGCTGCTGGAGGGGTTCCTGCTGCTGCTGGAGGGGTTCCTGCTGCTGCTGGAGGGGTTCCTGCTGCTGCTGGAGGGGTTCCTGCTGCTGCTGGAGGGGTTCCTGCTGCTGCTGGAGGGGTTCCTGCTGCTGCTGGAGGGGTTCCTGCTGCTGCTGGAGGGGTTCCTGCAGCTGGAGGGGTTCCTGCTGCTGGAGGGGTTCCTGCTGCTGCTGGAGGGGTTCCTGCTGCAGCTGGAGGGGTTCCTGCTGCTGGAGGGGTTCCTGCTGCTGCTGGAGGGGTTCCTGCTGCAGCTGGAGGGGTTCCTGCTGCTGGAGGGGTTCCTGCTGCTGCTGGAGGGGTTCCTGCTGCAGCTGGAGGGGTTCCTGCTGCTGGAGGGGTTCCTGCTGCAGCTGGAGGGGTTCCTGCTGCTGCTGGAGGGGTTCCTCCTGCTGGAGGGGTTCCTGCTGCTGGAGGGGTTCCTGCTGCTGCTGGAGGGGTTCCTGCTGCTGCTGGAGGGGTTCCTGCTGCTGCTGGAGGGGTTCCTGCTGCTGCTGGAGGGGTTCCTGCTGCTGCTGGAGGGGTTCCTGCTGCTGCTGGAGGGGTTCCTGCTGCTGCTGGAGGGGTTCCTGCTGCAGCTGGAGGGGTTCCTGCTGCTGGAGGGGTTCCTGCTGCAGCTGGAGGGGTTCCTGCTGCTGGAGGGGTTCCTGCTGCAGCTGGAGGGGTTCCTGCTGCAGCTGGAGGGGTTCCTGCTGCTGCTGGAGGGGTTCCTGCTGCTGCTGGAGGGGTTCCTGCTGCTGCTGGAGGGGTTCCTGCTGCTGCTGGAGGGGTTCCTGCTGCTGCTGGAGGGGTTCCTGCTGCTGCTGGAGGGGTTCCTGCTGCTGCTGGAGGGGTTCCTGCTGCTGGAGGGGTTCCTGCTGCTGCTGGAGGGGTTCCTGCTGCTGCTGGAGGGGTTCCTGCTGCTGCTGGAGGGGTTCCTGCTGTTGCTGGAGGGGTTCCTGCTGCTGCTGGAGGGGTTCCTGCTGCTGCTGGAGGGGTTCCTGCTGCAGCTGGAGGGGTTCCTGCTGCTGCTGGAGGGGTTCCTGCTGCTGCTGGAGGGGTTCCTGCTGCTGCTGGAGGGGGTTCCTGCTGCTGCTGGAGGGGTTCCTGCTGCTGGAGGGGTTCCTGCTGCTGCTGGAGGTGTTCCTGCTGCTGCTGGAGGGTTCCTGCTGCTGCTGGAGGGGTTCCTGCTGCAGCTGGAGGGGTTCCTGCTGCTGCTGGAGGGGTTCCTGCTGCTGCTGGAGGGGTTCCTGCTGCTGCTGGAGGGGTTCCTGCTGCTGCTGGAGGGGTTCCTGCTGCTGCTGGAGGGGTTCCTGCTGCTGCTGGAGGGGTTCCTGCTGCTGCTGGAGGGGTTCCTGCTGCTGCTGGAGGGGTTCCTGCTGCAGCTGGAGGGGTTCCTGCTGCTGCTGGAGGGTTCCTGCTGCTGCTGGAGGGTTCCTGCTGCTGCTGGAGGGGTTCCTGCTGCTGCTGGAGGGGTTCCTGCTGCTGCTGGAGGGGTTCCTGCTGCTGCCGGAGGGGTTCCTGCTGCTGCTGGAGGGGTTCCTGCTGCTGCTGGAGGGGTTCCTGCTGCTGGAGGGGTTCCTGCTGCTGCTGGAGGGGTTCCTGCTGCAGCCGCTGCAGCAGGAAGCCCTCCAGCAGCAGCAGGAACCCCTCCAGCAGCAGCAGGAACCCCTCCAGCAGCAGCAGGAACCCCTCCAGCAGCAGCAGGAAACCCTCCAAGCAGCAGGAACCTTTCCAGCAGGAGCAGGAACCCCTCAGCAAGCAGCAGCAGGAACCCTCCGGCCTGCAGGATCCCCTCCAGCAGCAGCAGGAACCCCTCCAGCAGGAGGAACCCCTCCAGCAGCAGCAGGAACCCCTCCAGCAGCAGCAGGAACACCTCAGCAGCAGCAGCAGGAACCCCTCCAGCAGCAGGAACCCCTCCAGCAGCAGCAGGAACCCCTCCAGCAGCAGCAGGAACCCCTCCAGCAGCAGGAACCCCTCCAGCAGCAGCAGGAACCCCTCCAGCAGCAGCAGGAACCCCTCCAGCAGCAGGAACCCCTCCAGCAGCAGCAGGATCCCCTCCAGCAGCAGCAGGAACCCCTCGAGCAGCAGCAGGAACCCCCTCCAGCAGCAGCAGGATCCCCTCCAGCAGCAGCAGGAACCCCTCGAGCAGGCAGCAGGGACCCCTCCAGCAGCAGCAGGAACCCCTCCAGCAGCAGCAGGAACCCTCCGGCAGCAGCAGGAACCCCTCCAGCAGCAGCAGGAACCCCTCCAGCAGCAGCAGGAACCCTTCCAGCAGCAGCAGGAACCCGTCCAGCAGCAGCAGGAACCCCTCCAGCAGCAGCAGGAACCCCTCGAGCAGCAGCAGGATCCCCTCCAGCAGCAGCAGGAACCCCTCCAGCAGCAGCAGGAACCCTTCCAGCAGCAGCAGGAACCCGTCCAGCAGCAGCAGGAACCCCTCCAGCAGCAGCAGGAACCCCTCCAGCAGCAGCAGGAACCCTTCCAGCAGCAGCAGGAACCCCTCAGCAGCAGCAGGAACCCCTCGAGCAGCAGCAGGATCCCCTCCAGCAGCAGCAGGAACCCCTCCAGCAGCAGCAGGAACACCTCCAGCAGCAGCAGGAACCCCTCCAGCAGCAGGAACCCCTCCAGCAGCAGCAGGAACCCCTCCAGCAGCAGCAGGAACCCTTCCAGCAGCAGCAGGAACCCCTCCAGCTGCAGCAGGAACCCCTCCAGCAGCAGCAGGAACCCCTCGAGCAGCAGCAGGAGCCCCTCCAGCTGCAGCAGGAACCCCTCAGCAGCAGCAGGAACCCCTCCAGCAGCAGCAGAACCCCTCCAGCAACAGCAGGAACCCCTCCAGCAGCAGCAGGAACCCTTCCAGCAGCAGCAGGAACCCTTCCAGCAGCAGCAGGAACCCTTCCAGCGCAGGAGCCCCTCCAGCTGCAGCAGGAAACCCCTCCAGCAGCAGCAGGAAACCCCTCCAGCAGCAGCAGGATCCCCTCCAGCAGCAGCAGGAACCCCTCCAGCAGCAGCAGGAACCCCTCCAGCAGCAGCAGGAACCCCTCCAGCAGCAGCAGGAAACCCCTCCAGCAGCAGCAGGAACCCCTCCAGCAGCAGCAGGAACCCCTCCAGCAGCAGCAGGAACCCCTCCAGCTGCAGCAGGAACCCCTCCAGCAGCAGCAGGAACCCCTCCAGCAGCAGCAGGAACCCCTCCAGCAGCAGCAGGAACCCTTCCAGCAGCAGCAGGAACCCGTCCAGCAGCAGCAGGAACCCCTCCAGCAGCAGCAGGAACCCTTCCAGCAGCAGCAGGAACCCGTCCAGCAGCAGCAGGAACCCCTCCAGCTGCAGCAGGAACCCCTCCAGCAGCAGCAGGAACGCCTCCAGCAGCAGCAGGAACACCTCCAGCAGCAGCAGAACCCCCACCAGCAGCAGGATCCCCTCCAGCAGCAGCAGGAACCCCTCCAGCAGCAGCAGGAACCCCTCGAGCAGCAGCAGGATCCCCTCCAGCAGCAGCAGGAACCCCTCCAGCTGCAGCAGGAACCCCTCCAGCAACAGCAGGAACCCCTCCAGCAGCAGCAGGAACCCCTCGAGCAGCAGCAGGATCCCCTCCAGCAGCAGCAGGAACCCCTCGAGCAGCAGGCAGGATCCCCTCCAGCAGCAGCAGGAACCCCTCCAGCAGCAGCAGGAACCCCTCCAGCAGCAGCAGGAACCCCTCCAGCAGCAGCAGGAACCCCTCCAGCAGCAGCAGGAACCCCTCCAGCAGCAGCAGGAACCCCTCCAGCAGCAGCAGGAACCCCTCCAGCTGCAGCAGGAACGCCTCCAGCTGCAGCAGGAACCCCTCCAGCAGCAGGAACCCCTCCAGCTGCAGCAGGAACCCCTCCAGCAGCAGGAGCCCCTCCAGCTGCAGCAGGAACCCCACCAGCAGAGCAGGATCCCCTCCAGCAGCAGCAGGAACCCCTCCAGCAGCAGCAGGAACCCCTCCAGCAGCAGCAGAACCCCTCCAGCAGCAGCAGGAACCCCTCCAGCAGCAGCAGGAACCCCTCGAGCAGCAGCAGGAACCCCTCCAGCAGCAGGATCCCCTCCAGCAGCAGCAGGATCCCCTCCAGCAGCAGCAGGAACCCCTCCAGCTGCAGCAGGAACCCCCCCAGCAGCAGGAGCCCCTCCAGCTGCAGCAGGAACCCCTCCAGCAGCAGCAGGAACCCCTCCCTCCAGCATGCAGAGCAGGATCCCCTCCAGCAGCAGCAGGAACCCCTCGAGCAGCAGGAGCCCCTCCAGCTGCAGCAGGAACCCCTCCAGCAGCAGCAGAACCCCTCCAGCAGCAGGAACCCTTCCAGCAGCAGCAGGAACCCATCCAGCAGCAGCAGGAACCCTTCCAGCAGCAGCAGGAACCCCTCCAGCAGCAGCAGGGAACCCCTCCAGCAGCAGCAGGAACCCCTCCAGCAGCAGCAGGAACCCCTCCAGCAGCAGCAGGAACCCCCTCCAGCAGCAGCAGGAACCCCTCGAGCAGCAGCAGGATCCCCTCCAGCAGCAGCAGGAACCCCTCCAGCAGCAGGAACCCCTCCAGCAGCAGGAACCCTTCCAGCAGCAGCAGGAACCCCTCCAGCAGCAGGAACCCCTCCAGCTGCAGCAGGAACCCCTCCAGCAGCAGCAGGAACCCCTCGAGCAGCAGCAGGAACCCCTGCAGCAGCAGGAGCCCCTCCAGCAGCAGGAACCCCTCCAGCTGCAGCAGGAACCCCTCCGCTGCAGCAGGAACCCCTCCGGCTGCAGCAGGAACCCCTCCAGCTGCAGCAGGAACCCCTCCGGCTGCAGCAGGAACCCCTCCGGCGGCAGCAGGATCCCCTCCAGCAGCAGCAGGAACCCCTCGAGCAGCAGGAGCCCCTCCAGCTGCAGCAGGAACCCCTCCGGTGCAGCAGGAACCCCTCCGGCTGCAGCAGGAACCCCTCCAGCAGCAGCAGGAACCCCTCCAGCTGCAGCAGGAACCCCTCCAGCTGCAGCAGGAACCCCTCCAGCAGCAGGAACCCCTCCGCTGCAGCAGCAGGAACCCCTCCAGCTGCAGCAGGAACCCCTCCAGCAGCAGCAGGAACCCCTCCAGCAGGCAGCAGGAACCACTCCAGCTGCAGCAGGAACCCCTCCAGCAGCAGCAGGAACCCCTCCAGCAGCAGCAGGAACCCCTCCAGCAGCAGCAGGAACCCCTCCAGCTGCAGCAGGAACCCCTCCAGCAGCAGCAGGAACCCCTCCAGCAGCAGCAGGAACCCCTCCAGCAGCAGGAACCCCTCCAGCTGCAGCAGGAACCCCTCCAGCAGCAGCAGGAACCCCTCCAGCAGCAGCAGGAACCCCTCAGCAGCAGCAGGAACCCCTCCAGCTGCAGCAGGAACCCCTCCGGCTGCAGCAGGAACCCCTCCGGGAACCCCTCAAGCA